>JANTCA010020104.1:31531-46338 GCA_024741275.1 Chironex yamaguchii
ACAGACACGAAAGTACGAGATTCAGGTCTAGAACATCAATTCGCAAATACAGACAAGAATAAGAGTATGAGATTCAGTCTAGAATGTAAATTCACGAATAAAGACGTGAAGAAAAGTATGAGATTCAGGTCTAGAAGGTCAATTCGCAAATACAGACAAGAATAAGAGTATGAGATTCAGGTCTAGAATGTCAATTTACGAATACAGACAAGAATAGGAGTATTAGGATTGAGTCTACAAATTTAATTCGCGAACTCGCAGTATCCGAGGAATGTGAGACACAAACGTAAATGATCATAGTATAAAATGACAGGTGTCTACAACGTTAATTCAGGAACTTAATCATATTTTTGAGTGCCCATAGCATGGTCACGCAACGACCAATTTGTTTATTTAGCGATGTCGTTTTAACATATTACATTACACATTGCTTGATGCAATGTTGCCATTGAAAAAGGTCGAACCTCTAGGTAAAACTACTGCTACCCGGAGCTGTCTAACGTGAAATACACATCACCTGTTTCATACACAAGTGAATTTATATTAAAATTATTGGACTATCACCGATAATTTAGATACACAAGTTTTAGCGGGTTTTTAGACGTGCCCGCTAACGAATTAAAATCAAAATCTATCCATTTACTGCACTAACTGTATATGCTCTCTAGTGACATGGTAACAAGTCGGTTGTTACGTTTAAGCGTCAGAACATAGAAAATCAAGTCACTTAGTTCGACTTGTAATCAATGTCGTGAATAACTTCGTGTTGTAACATGGGGAGTTGATCATCGAACAAATACAATATGTAAATAATCGTTTTAAGAAACAAGGTACAATTACAGTTCTTTCGCTGTACATTTTATCAAGTAACGCACAAAACAAAACTGTGTTATATTTCCTATAAGTCTAAATATGATACCTGTTACTTCCTATTCTATACTATCATAGGAAACTCGCACTTTTACGTAATTAGTCGTTATGCAGACGAACGACGTTACACTGACGAACAACATTCGCCATATTTCCAGTGTCGAAAGTAAAATCATTGCTCTGCAAACAATCAAGATCTTTTCAGTGAAAGAAAACTTCCATACAGTGCCTTTCATACGACAATAGCAAAGCGAAAGCACATGAACTTCGTTACAAGAACACGTTGACACTTACCATTTGATACATAAATGCATGCTACAAAGCTCCAGAGATTGACAAACAGTTATGCCCTCGGTTTATACCGAAATTTCCATAAGCCACCGTACTTTCCAAGCAGTCAAAAGAAATGTACAAGATCTTACGCGCGTCTTGGATAATACATTGAATCAATTGAAGGCGACTATAATCAGGAAATTTACTCTCATTTTTTTCATTTTACCCAGATGAACAATATGCATGCTTTAAACAAAGAGGAAGTTGGAGTCGAAATGTTTGCTGCTATTCACAACGGAATTACCGTTTATCGGACTGAACAATAGTGCTACAAATACGGTGTCTACGTGTACTCAAATAACGATCAATAACATTCACACTCGAACAACAATTCAAGAGGTTAGCAAAAGCCTTGCACAAACCTTACCAGCTTTGTGCTGTCTTTTTTCTAGTAGTTATCAAGGCTTCAAAAAAGGCTCCTTAAGTAATGAATAACAAAAACGATGACCATGCAATCGTCGGCCAATGTATGAACGATCTTAAAGCTAAGAAACGAAAAAAGATCACGTCTATTGGATAATAGAATTAATTCCATTGTTTCCACGGTCAGTTGCGGCTTGCTTAAGCAAGACGCTCGCCAAAAACCAACTTTTAAGTGACCTTTGGCCGGGAAAAGAAAGGCTAAATGCGACGTCTGTAGAGAATTGTGCGAATCATGACTGTAGAAGATAAAATGGCAGCCAGGATTGACTTGGGAGCCTACCATTTTAAACAATTACCTGTCATAGGGTTTTGCAACTTAACTATCCTAGACGAACGGTATACTCATAAATTTTCGCCTTACGACGTCTGTCATGTGCTAGACGCAGCGTAATCAAGTGACTAAGGCGTTGCAGGTCAAAATTTTAGGGACAAATTTTGTGCGCTGCAAAAGTTCACCCAACAATTCTACCGTTAATTTTGTTGCATACTGATAAAAAAGTGACTGCCCCAAAAACTGTATAAAATAAACGTCATGTGACGAGTGAGTACAAATGATTTACAATATTTGACTATATACTTCGTCTTTTTCAAATAGGTCAAAGTTAGACCAGGTGGACGTAGCTTACCGAAAGCCCAGCCGCTGCGAGGACTCATTATTTGGCTTCAGTTCGTAACCTTACGTAAGAAAAACGACGCTCTTTGAATGGGAAATCCCTGCTGCTTGGTATTCTAATTCTACAACTGACTTGCAAACAGCTACAGGACTCACACAACAGAAGGAAGTAAACTAGGTGGCCTCGATAAAGGAGGCGTCAGGTCTGCTGGCGGGAAACTAAACTTCGAATCACAGTTGGTCCATCACTATACTTTACTTCTGTTTTTTACATGAAAATCCCGTTTACATCTACTTCAAATTTGTGCAAATGACAATGTGCGGATACCTTGCAACTTGTAGGTACAAAAACACGCCAAACGTCTACCCCGAGAGTTTTAGCTTTAACGTATAATCCCTTCCTGACCGATACCATTTTACGGCAGCTAGGGAGCAGACGCGATGAACGCTATAGAGTGCTACCCAGTGGCGGCTGGTGCTTGGGGGCATCATGGGCATTGCCCCTCCATTCAAAAGCAGAGAAGGCCCTCCATATCCAATTATTTTCTGAATTGACAAATTTTATTACTCCTAGTCATATTCAGGCACGACTTTCTGTGATTTCCCATTGTGTTTCTCGACAGTGTCAACTGTCAATGCATGTCCAAAGTTATCTGATGGTTGGCTTGAAGCAGACCACAGGGCTGCATTCTACTTCTTCTGTAGTGTTTGACCGTGAACAACATGGGCAAGATAAAATCCGCCCGAGATTTAGGCATTAGGGCATGCGTAGTTGATACCGACTGTCGGCGACATCAGTCGATTTTCCCTCATTTCTTGGGCAAAACTGAATCTGCCCATTATCTCAAGAAATCACAGGGAGCCTTGTGTGTAAAACGTTCAGCTCGGTGTTGTTGTGAAAACCCTATAAGAGATATCGCCCCACTTAAGCAAATTACTACCAGCCGCCACTGGTGCTACCCCACTGGTGCTACCCCACTGGTAACAATGCGTGTTTACCTGACATGATCTATCCTGTAAATACTAGTAGAGTGCTAACCAGGCCAGTATTATATGCCATTTGAAAGTCTTTGGTAGGAGCAGGTAGGAGAGTCCAACAAACATCCTTCAGAATTTAAGTGCAAGGTACTGTCGCTGTTCTAAAGACCACCCAGCTGTTGTAAAGACCACCCCACTGTTCCAACAGCGTGACACAAAGCATAACGGTATTTCTTACAAATGTTTTTTCGACAATGGGCCTGGACATTTGTGACAACGACATAACAAAGATAAATAGATAGTAAAATTTGGTACTTTCTCGTAAAAATGCAGTTGGCTGCAGGTATCAATCTACAGTCAGTTTCATACGTGAAAACCGAAACTGTCTGTTAGAAAACTAGACACAGAGAGGAGAGGGTCAGTCTCAACCTGCCATCTCACGATAATAGAGAACTTAACAGAGTATTTATAGCTGTGGGAAACCAAACTAGCTCATCATTAAGTTTTAACTATCCGTGCTTATCCGTCAAATATCCGATTAGTCAAAAATAGCATATAGCATTGTGGCCAGTCCATATAATTCATCAATCGGGTGACATACAAAGTACAGAGTATTGATCATTTTGGGAAAACAAAAATTCGAAAGTATCTCGAAGTAAGTTTATTAAAAACCTCGTATTGGCAAGGTATAGATCAACCCAATTTTCCTGACAAGCTGCCATGTCCGTCCAATAGTCCGGTCAAATAATGCTTCCATACATTGTTCTTCAGGTCTATGTTGTATTGTGGGTCCCTTCCGGTCAAAAATCTTGGTTGTTTTTGAGTTTGGTCCCCATGTTTGCTTTCTATTTTCTTGATATATACAAGAGACGATCCAGGACATACCATTAAGCTGAGAACGCGCATCTTAACTTCCACAAAAAAGCCAGCGAGGCTTTAGTTCTAATAACATAAGCTGCATTTTGTACTGTGCACAGCTTTTTCGCGAAATGACGAGACATCGAATATTCGTGGTTTGGGATTTTAGTGGGCCATAGAAGGTACTGCTTCAACAAGTCTTAAGGTCCCAAAGGCACGTATGAGAAATCAAACAGGCTCGGCAAGGAGTCATTTCCGATTTCTGCATAAATTATGAGTTGTACAGCCGGTTGTGTTGCAAACTTCGGAGATTTACTTGTGTATTCATCGTAAGGTAGTAAGGAAGTCGGCACAATTTTTCTGTTGTCAGAAATAATCGTTGATACAGACAACGAATACGTGTATCTTTGTGGTGGTAACGAGGAGATTGAGATCGTTTTGCCGTGGATAAGTTTAAGATCGGTTGATATCAAACTAAGTACGAAGTATGTATTTCTGTCACTCAAACCTTGTAGATCAAATATTTACGTATGGATCATTCTCTTCCCTACACTGGCGGTAAAGTTACAAAATTTATATTTCATATATTATACACTAGCCTCAGGCTAGAATATTAATATGAATTTGTAACAAACCTTCATTATTACTTATTTCATTACCTGTCTATTGACTTCGTCTCTCCCTAAATGATAGACGTACATAGACTGCATTTCCCGATTAAAGAAAGCTCAAACATTCCTCATAAACACACACAAATAAAAAACAAATTAACACTAGCGCCTTAGAATTACAATGTCTCCCCCTTCTTTGCACATGCGCTAACAGATCCAATGCATTCGTGGGCATATCATAAACAATACGAAGCGAAGCTTGGGAGCACAAATTCAGGGGGTCCTTTTTCATCAAGAAGAGTACATACCTTTATATAAAAAATGAAGTTTTAATTTATCTAACATTGATGTATCATCAGGCAACTATGACCCATCAACATGTTACCTGTAAGGTGGGCTCACGTTAACCACGCGACTTTTACGATGAAGGACGCTTATATAAATTGTACATCAAATACTAGGTAAATTTTAAACCTTGTGGCTTTCATCTCGCGGCTTTAAAATTGTGCCAAAAATGGTTGCAACATGCCATAATTTGATAAAAATCCGAGTTAAGATAAGAAACTATACAGTGTGAAAAAGTATACTTTAGTCACGTAAACTAAACGCACAACAAAACCTACTTTTGACAATTACAGACAACGGAGAGCCAACGTATTACGCTCGATAGTAAGTCCCTTTAGTACTAGCTCGTCATTACGCGATGAAACAAGGTTACCTCTATAATCTAGTAAAACAATCACCATACCCCCAAGCTGACTACAAGCGGCCTTCATCCGCGCTTGGTACAAAAGTGAATCATTAGCGTGTCGGTCTCCTCCGGTAGATTATTAGCGTAGATTAAAATTACCAAGATAAAGAAATCATTTGGCCATCAACATGTCGGCTATGCTTCAGTTTGATATTCAAGAGGAGCGACAAGGGTATATCGAAAGACAGTAAATTGATAAAAAACAAACACTGTGGACAGTGCTAATGGGGTTTTCTTTTATTTCCGGATTTCGTCCGATAACAAAGGCACTTATCTTTACCTCAGCTGTTCTGAGTGAGTGAATGGAATAATGTGAGAAAGAGAATGACTGAGAGAGTAAGTAAGAGAGTGAGCGAATGAGTGAGTGAGCAAGTGAGTGACTGAAAGAGTAAGTGGGAGAGTGAGTAACTGAGAGAGTAAGCGAGTGGGTGGGTGAGTGAGTGAGAGAGTAGGTGGGAGAGTGAGTAACTGAGAGAGTAAGCGAGTGGGTGGGTGAGTGAGTGAGGGAGTAGGTGGGAGAGTGAGAGTGACTGAAAGAGTAAATGGGAGAGTGAGCGACTGGCTGACTGAGTGAAGGAGTGAGTGAATGAGTGAGCGAGTGAGTGTGACTGAAAGAGTAAATGGGAGAGTGAGCGACTGAGTGAGTGAGTGAGTGGGATGGTGTAAGAAAGAGTGAATGAGAGAGTAAGTGCGAGAGAGTGGGCCAAAGAATGAGTTAGTTAGAGTGTCTTAGGAGTGTCTTACGATATAGTAAGAAAGAGTGAGCGAAGCACGTGATTCGACTCAGTAAGCTGTACAGGCAACAGAATGGCACTTTGATTTGTTTAAATCAAGCCAAGGTACCTCACAAGGAGGCTATTTAGGGTAAAACTGGCTGAAGCTCAGTTATGAATTATTCCAAGGTCAGTCCGAACTGACAGTATTTTAGTTCTCAGGTGCATTGTGATACAGTACTCTAGTCAACACCATTGTAAAAACGAACTTAATTTCTTGTTAAACCTTCGACATAGTGTTACCGAAATTAAGTTGGCCAAGACAATGGCGTCTAGCGGATAGAATGAAGTTTCTGTTCTCGAGATGCTGAATGCAAATTGGCAACTATACTCATTAACTCAAAAGGCGAATTACCTTTATATCATTTTTCGCGTTTATAATGCGCTACTGACTAATCAATTAATTTTCGATTACGTCTTAAACGAATTAGGTTGTACTGGCTACTAGCAAAGAACTAGTGAGATTTTTCAACACTTTTCAAATTTTTTCCCGTATCTTGAACTTTGGTCCCGTATTTTCAAATTTTTTCCCGTGTTTTCAAGAAATTTGTCGTTGGATACCCCGAACAACAACAACAACTGCTGAAAGTATAAACTTCTTAAATATTTCTAGTTCTAATGAAAAATAGAACAGGCAAAGAAGTAGAAATAAAAACGAAATCGAAAAACTACGATTAAACAATAGGAAGACACAGTGGCTCCTTTCATTTCCTCCAGATGTGAAGACGGGTTACTCAAACAGAGAACTCGTTTTGCTTAATTCCTTCAAACCAAAGACTTGAAACATAATCGTCCTTACTGTTCAGAAACCCGCTGATGTAAATAACATTGACAATATGTTTTGGAACATCAAGAGTTGTTCGTAAACATACTCAAAAGACTCCAACAAAATACAAAGAGAGGCGTCCTCTAAGCAAGGGGCAGAGACAACACACAGTTGTGACAAGGAAACTAATACTTTTTGATCATTTAAAACGAATAACCATGTTTTAACAACGACAATACATGGTCTCCTCCATGTACACGTGTGCGTAAGCCAGATAACGCTAAAGCTGCAACAAATATGGGAAGCGTAAAACTCGGTTGGCTTGAGAATCCAGAGATGATTTTAAATAAAATAAATGGAATCAAAATGTCGAGGGGAAAAGGGTAATTACTAAACTATCGTGCTCCAAAAAAGCCAAATGTCGCTCGTCATCAAGAGATTTAAATTAAACTGTACGGTGAAGCGCGGAGGTTCCGAAGAAGATCTGGACGAAATCTAAGATACTTGATGCTTTTCAGGGTGACCAGTTAAATCAAAACGGCGGAAATAAAGTACCAGGTCCGCACTCCAAAAGAGGCTGGTTCGAATGCTATTAACTTAACTTAATAATGACAAACCTAATGGACTTTCTTGTACAGCTAAACGGGGAATTCTACCACAGAATTGGTTCATGGGGGATTTTACTTAAAAACGTTTGAAATTTCGATTACGCTGTTAACGATAGACATAGCGTTGGGTTGGGGAGCCAATTTTTCGGGGTTGGGGTCGGGTTGAGCACTTACCGGGTTGGGATCGGGGTAATAGTGAGCAATGTCTAAGCGTAAGCTTCTTGATGGACAGCAACCTTATGAAGTCATCATTTAAGATCAACCCTTTGCAATTGTCCTTTTTGAGTAAATACGTAAAGGAAAAACTGTCTTAAGTAAAACTGAGATCTATAAAGAGTAGTGGCTACTATTTATGAAAGTAAGCCTCAGTTGAGATAACTTTGATCTATAGTGACTTTGAAACATGAAGAGCATGACAATAACACAAAAAATCAGCAGAAAAGATCAACGGTCTTGCAGTCCTCGTATTCTACAAAATGACCCCTGGAGCATTGGAAATAAGTATAAACACGAGTGTCCGTTGTTCTAATGAATTCATTTTTGTGATAACATAACTTTCAAGTACAGCTCAGTCGGCAGACGTTACAGATACACACGATTCTAATTTCGCTTACTTGAGTACTTGCCATTGTCCCAAGAATATCTAATGATCTAAGAAAATTATACAACCTTCACTATTTATTCACGTAATTTTTAAAGAATTATTAACCAGAGATCGCTACCATTGAGAACAGGGATAAGCTAAACGCTTACAATACAATCACCTGATTTTAAATCACCCCAAAAGCAGCGGTGCCAAGCTGCAAAGAGTTCAGATAAATTTTTTATTAGAAAAATTATTAATCAAAAACCTAGTTGACTGTTTACGATGTACGATATGCTTCGGTTAACAGAAAACCTGTTTGGTCTTCAGTGGATGGCACAGAGCTGTTGTTAAAACTAATTAATGTCAATTAAAATCCATTATGTTTATCTAATAATTCGCCATTTTCTTTCTAGGTCGCAAAAAGATAAAAATCTGCACTATACAGTGTATATCTTCAGGATATCGTCTACCGCTGCTCTATTCTGAAAATTCCACAGGAAACTATAAACTTGGGATAGGACAGGATGGGAACATTTTAATTCACAAAATTTCTCCAAAACACGACACAACAGAGACAAGCGAATTTCATTAATCTAATCTAATCCAAAAGGTAGAAATAACCCTTCAAATTTAGCAACAAATACCCTCTAAATCAGTTTAAAACAATAAAAAGCCATCAGGCAGAATAACACTAAAAATTAAAATTACCAGCTTTTAAGGAGAAAATAGTTCATTCGGGAATTTTGAAAGTCGTGCGATGAAAATATGTCAATTTATTGAATTGTTGCGAATAGTGTTGATCATCTATTTCGTTTGCATTTTTATTTTTAGTCAGTAAAAAGGAAAAAATTATCCAAACCAGGTCGACTTATAAGAATTTTTGTGGGAAGCTGGGAAAGAGCGTACGAAACACGTCAATTCTGAACCAAAGACAGAATGAACAAAAACAAAAGATAAAATAAACAAAAGATACAATGAGGTAACAAATTTAAATCGAAACGTTCAATTTTGTCTTATCCTATCAGTCATGGTGCCATGTGTATAATTTACAGATTACTGCATAAAGGCAGTCACTGGAGATGCCAAGGAGCAAACTTTGAGAAAACTTTGTTTGGAGAATATAATTACTTTCCAAAGAACGAAGAGGATGTGACCGCAGTACTGCCTGAAAAGCCAGTAACACAATAAAGGTTTTTGCGGAAATTTGAACAAAACATTATAACCAAGACAGCAAAACTTACGTGTTCAACCATGTTTAAACAAAAGTTGAAAAAACAAATGACTGACAACTTGATCAAACTGTGTTTGCGGCGTAGGATCACTATCACCATCATCATTATCATCATGCTGATTAACGATGATGGGATTCATGTGGAAATGATCAGGAAGGTCATTATCAAAGCAAAAGACGCCTGAATGCATTCGTTTCAAATCGCGAGAGGAAAAAATGATGATTGCAAAGTACGATACTGGAAGACAATTCCAGAGGTATAAATACAGATTAACAAATTAAACAAGATCCCAAATAAAACAAAATTTCAAACCTATCTGCTCCCTACTTTCATCGGTTCTTATTTTGATATGACATATATTTCATTTTGTCAATTTCTCTTACTTGACAAAACGCGCTATTTCATGTGGAAATTATCAGGAAGATCATCATGAAAGCAGGCAGATGATTGCAAAGTACGATGCTAGAAGTGAATTCCAGACGTATGCGAGGCGTATCGTATTTAAAGTAGGTGACAATTATTTCCTAATACTTTCCAAGATTATGTACTCCTAACCCTAACTAATCAGGGCATATAAGGAATCGCTGAGAATTAGGACTATAGGGAGACCAATATTGTTCAATTGAAAGAAAGATCATTATCAGTTACAAAGCAAAAGGAACAACTGTGTCATAGGAGTATCTCTGATGTAAAGGGGTATCCTGGAGAAAGATGGAATTGGATCTATGAGAGATGAAATGCAATGAAAAAGAAGACAGTTTACAACCAAAGAAAAAGGTACCCGTATAGTGCTCCCATAGAGCACCTCAGTTGGAAAATCCGGGTAAAACTGCAAAAAATATATTTTCACTTAACTAACACTAAAGGTTTTAAAGCCAGATTCGCATAAGACGACTAAATGTTTGCTGAGGTGTACAAGTCATTCTGCAGATTAAAATCCTGTCGAGGCATTAATAACAGAGTGTTTCAAACGTATCAAAATCGGTGGAGTTGCCTTATCTCCAAAGCAAATGTATCTAAAACGCTAACCTTTTCACACCCGTCATTACTAAAACACCAGACTGTGTACATCACTCTCGACGTAGACAGAGTTAAGATTTTATGGATAAAAATTATTCATAAATACAAACAACTAAAGATGATATTAAATAAAAAAAATAAAACCTATCTGCTCCCTACTTTCTTCGTCCTTATTCTTATATGACATACATTTTATTCTGTCAATTTCCCGTACTTGATAAAACTCGCTATTTACTAAACAAAATAGCACTATACACATGGATTTATATTAAATAGCATTTCTTAAACTTACCATCACCTTAATACCTCTACTACATTTCCTGCATATTTTTCTTGTTGTACGAATCTGCCTATTAACACTCTCCCTTCATAAATTCCGTTTATTGATTCTTTACAACGTCAACCTTATTAAAACAGAAGAAAGTTAGCATTTAAAATTTTGGGTACAAACTAGGAGAGAATACTTTACGCTTTCAAACTCTATCTCCCCTATTCCTAATACAACAATGGTCGTATTTACTTCCTTGAAAATTTTTATGCGATTCACCAACGCTGCTATCTGATTTATTCAATTATTAATATATTCATACAAGTTAACTCATTAATGCATTTGCATAAGTTAACTTATTTCTTTGCTAGCCAATAAAACTCCTATCTACCTGAGCATTCCGAGCGGAAATTAAAAATTTAATTCATTTGAACAAGAGTATGAGACGTGCCGGAGAACACCAGCTTATTTTATTTGTGACGCAAATCACCAACAAAAACAAATGTCTCAACAATAATAAAAAATCGTCATATCATTCCCTTCAGTTTTACTTCCTTAACCATGGAATTGTCAATCATAACTCCACATCGAAATTACTTCCTAAAGGAAGTAGAAGTACATTCACGCAAATCGTCACGTTGGAGTCAAAGCCCTTTGTCTGCACCCGCGGATATCGTTGTGCTGTAAATTTGAGCAAACATAGCAGAAAAAGTTTATATGACAGTGACAGATTGGCAGACTTTTTACCGAGTACACAGTTAAACCAGGCAGTTATGGCTCTGCACCAGAATGATTTGAGTACTGTATAAACTTACATTTGTGACAGGTGCATCTCACCACACCGTTTCTAGCAGCAACTCCTAAGACTATATGAAACACGTTAACAAAATTTACAGTATGTTGACCATAATATGTAATAGACTGACAATGCTGACGCACAAAGTTTATTGATATTTCATTAATTTTTCTACGTAACACACCTAGAGATCTTTACTCCTACTTTCAGACCACACTTGGCTCAAAGTTTAAATTTTAGGCAGTCTCCTTCACTTGAGAGACATATAATATGAAAAAACAAATATTATCACTGTAAATATCACTATTTTATATATAAACGACCATTGTTAATTTTTACATTATAAACTTTAAACTACGTACCTTGAAAGCATTTTGGATACTACACAAAAGATAACAGTTCTATCCACAACACAGAGATTCTAAATATCCTGCCTCCAAATACAGTGAAAGAAAATTTGCTTTTGAACTTTAACGTATTAAAGCCTCGCTACCAAAGTCGAACTCTTAAGCGTAACCTGGTATACCTAGTTGTGTCAGAATTTTGGACTTTCCAAAGACCACAACCCAAGAACCTCTAAACGTTTCGTACAGAAACTTAAATTTTGCATCTCATTTTCGGATTTTTGCAGTGGCTTTGCGACGATCATTACGGGGTTTTGTCTCACACAAAAGCTGTGGCTAGCGGAAAAGGAATTCGTAGAGCAAACTATTTTTACAAGTTATACGCTAATAGTGATTCTGTTATTAATGAAAGACGATATCCAATTGCCTTGAATATTTGACAAAAAACTAATTTGTTAACATATAATCTGGTTAACAAAAGAAGACAATCTAAAAAGTAGAATTTATGTTTGCTGCAAAGAAATTGAGCGCGTTCTTAACATGAGAGATCATACAAAATGGCTATCCCAAGCGTACATCCAATAATAACTTAACAGACAGTTAACAAATTCCTACAGAAATTGAACGTAGCTGAAAAATACCACGTCAGATTTCTGCTCCAGATTGCAATTAAGACCAAAACAATAATATTTTTCGTTATAGACACATCAAGACTAAATGTTAAACGTAAATGTCTTTGTTACCTTGTTTGCAAATTTCCTAATTGGTTACTTTCACTTATAATAAAAAAAACCGGTTACCAAGAAATGAATGTCACATACGCTTGAAATGATATCAGCAAAGAACAGTAGCTAGAAAACAGTGTGTCTCCCTCTGCACTTTAGATGGAATCAAGGAACTGAAGAGTGATGACAAACTTAGTTAGGTTCAATCATACGATATTCTAAATATCTGAAGGTAGATTCCATTTCAACAAAGATGTACATGTACAGAAACACAGGATCAATAGTTTATGACATCACATAGACAAAGCACAGGATCTACGGCGTGCAGAAAACATTATGAACTCCTGGGCAGTAAAACACGGAAATGTTTACAACATTAACAATAAGGCAGGTAGAACAAGAGGTGGTCTTTCTTTGAAGATGAACCAAACTGTACACAACAAGTTAACTATCTTCTAAGCTTACGTTTAATTCAAAGCAGTGTTGTTCAAACATTGATAAACGATTTCCTTTTTGTTTGCAGCCCCAGATTTTCTTTACGTAAAAGCATTAAAATAGCCATTTTTGAATTTTACACACAGACCAAGGGATGGAAAATGATGTGTGAAAAGTTTTATGCCCTCCATGATCAAGTTTTGTTGTAGCGCGATGTATGACAAGGGACGCCGTACAAAAAGGAAAAAAATGCAATATCAAGAAGGTAGCAACAGCAAATAGCAAATGCCAGTCCAATAAGGCAAATTAATATCAGGCGTTTAAGTATAACTGACAAGATGATTATATATCATCAAAATGGTGTCCTTTGATCATGATGATCATGATGATTATCATAGTGATAATGATCATGATGAAAATCATCATCATGATGATCGTGATCATGATGATTATGATGATCATGATGATGGTGATGGTGATGATGATGGTGGTGATGATGATGATGATGAAATCGGGGAGGACAGAGGATCACATTTTGGGCGACCGACAAGTTGCATTATTTAGCTTATATTCAAGTTCCGGGGTCAGCAGCAATCTTTGAAGTATTATCGTACGTCATCACAGAATGCATTTGAAAGGATTGACCTCTACCATCACAAAATTGTAGCTGCATTGTCCCAATGTCAAAATTACAAAAACAGCAAACCGTCAATGATGCCGATCGCAACTATAATTATCGAGATTCCTATGATACCTGAAATGCTAAAACGAACAATAGCTCAAATACAGAAAAACGCAGCTCCTGCAGTTAGCAGGAACTATAAAAGGAACTTGTATATGTAAGAGAATGGCTAACGGGCTGACGATCCTCTACTACCATTTTTGCCAGGTATTAGAGGGTCAGTTTTAAGATTATTCTGAGGACTTGCCAATGGTTAAATCTTAAGCATTAGACTCGTATCAGTACAAAAGTACCGAGTTGAGATTAATCTAAGGGACATTTAAACCTTCTGAGGCAGATTTTAAGGATCAGACACCTACGAATACGAAAGCATTCACTAAAAATTATGCTGAAGGAAATCTTATTTCTCAGTCACGTTTTAAAGTCAGGATCGCGTTAGAAAGCTACTACTGAGTTCAACATATTTTCAAACCAGATACTTCTTAGTCCAGAGGAAACTATTACGTCACGTTAAAAAATGAAGTCCCTGACTAAGACAGCTATGCTAATGCTTTCAGTTTTGCTCAGCAATTAATAAAACAGAAACTGTGGCAACAACATTTTTGTTGCCTAAAAAACGCTTCAACATTTGACATAAACACAAATTTTCAAATATGATTAATAATATTTAAAGAATTATAATCAACGTCTGCGTAATGTAAGTTGACTAACATACCGAGTATATCAGAGTTTTATTGGAATATTTGAACAGAAACCATAACACCATTTTCCATAAAAAAGCTAACGTCTGCATGGATCTCTCAAGAATATGAAATGGAGGGAATTTAGACGACAGGTGGGAACAGAAAACAGCTGAATCATTTCGGTTGTTAAGGTATTAAGTCGAATAAGAATAAACTTGATATGAGACATGATCGCAGGCCAGGTGCATTGCCAAATCCTCATGAAATCCCTTGACTAATTCTACTTCATACTGGTTGAGCTCAGCAATGTCCTGTCAAAATGATCACACTTTCTTAGCGTAGTTTCATAAGTCCATGCAGACAAAACCATTATACGTGCGATACAAATATATGTCAAAGAATTCATCAAGGCTCCTTCGGAAACTTATATTTGGAAGATTTACTTATTGACT
>JANTCA010020105.1:0-24111 GCA_024741275.1 Chironex yamaguchii
TCGGCCACAAAGCTTAAACTTCCTTGTCCTTGATGTCCTTGTCCTTGCGTTAACCATACTATGTACGTCGGCCACAAAGCTTAACCTTCCTTGTCCTTGATGTCCTTGTCCTTGCGTTAACCATACTATGTAGGTCGGCTACAAAGCTTAACATTCCTTGTCGTTGACGTCCGGTTCCTGTGCTTTAAGTCAATGTATGAACTTGAATATATAAGATCCTGATCTATCAATTTACAATCGAATCCTTTGCAACCAAAAAGGTATTTAAGTACTCGATCCCACGTGGGCATAGCAAAACTCGTGCGTGATCCACTAATCGTGAAGCACCCATACGTTACTACCATTTTAACTTCCCAAAGTGGGTATGCATCACAGGAATATATTCGCAGTCTCGCTAAGCCTAAGTTCATAAGCATGGTTTGCTATTTTCCATTCAGATATAATAATCAGTTGAAATGTTATGCGAGATGTGACTTCACCTCCTTTTGTCTAATGACTTTAAATTAATTATGTATCCTATTATAAAACAACATGTCTTCATCTGAAGATAATCAGAAGGAGATGATTGCCTTCTCACTAATTTTAATTATTTATTTTCGTTGAAGAAAAATGAATTATACTGTTTTACACTACACTTGTTGTCATACCTTGTTTGACCCTGGATTGGGGAATAAAGTGCAAGGAGGGGAGGAGAAATTGAAAACCCTCAATAAAATGATCAAACATTGATGTACACCATATTCAAATAATATCTCATTTGATTAGCAGTCCAGCTATCTACTTAAATAACTTACTTGTAAAAATCTGTGATGAGTCCTTCATCAAAGCGAGTGACGAGGTTGTTTAGGTAGCGCTCATGTACCCCGTATAAAGCAACCAAATTTGAAACATCGAAAGGCTGAATAGAAAGAGAAAAAAAATTGTTGTTAAAACATTAATTCACACAAGAAACAGTGATTTGTAATGACCGGCAATAATCCGTGTAAATTTTACTTGCTCGTTAATTTCAATGAACGGATACGAAAATCAACTATCTACTGCCACTCTAGTGTAATGCTGTAAATATTAATGTGTCTCTTTCAAGTCAAATTCTTCATCCTTTGTCACCAATAAAGCACTTTTACTGATATATTCTCAATACTTTTGCGTTTAAGATTCACAGACGTAGTTACACTTCCTGTTCAACCACAGTAGTATAAGATTCCAATTCCTAATAGGTATCAGTTATCTCTTCACAATGTCTACTGGCTTGTGATTGATTGGCTGACGTTCTTTCTATTGTTCCATGCTCAAGTGATCCTTCGGTAACTCATGAGACTATTGTCAGATATTACTTGGTAGGTTAAGATTTGGTTGTACCTTGTTTGAAGCAAAGGAGTCTTTGAAATGTAGTTTTAAGCCTTTTGGAATCTTCTTTCTTTTCTTGAGCTAGTCATCGTCAACTTTGCTAGTCATCGTTCAGATAATCTTTTCAATAGTTTGGTCTCTGAATTTATTTGTAATGCTGTGCTCGTCTCTACGAAGTGATGAATCTTGTCAAATTCCTGAATTGCGAACTTACAAAGTTCAGCTGCCACCAAGGTGCTGTCAGCAAATGCTTTTCATGTTCTCTATCGGAGCTATCTCCCTTTAAGTGTCTTACTACTTCACACCCATTTTTCATCTCTATTCAATTAAAAGTGTTTCTAAGACTACAAAACAAGTCTTGGACAATCATTCTGTTATATCACTTAATCCTACATTAGAGTAAAAAATCTATAAAAGACCATAAAACATCTGAAGCTATAGTACACGTAGTAGCATGACTACAGTGCAGATGAAGAATGCCTTCTATGACGTAGAAAATATGCTACATTTTCTTCGTTACGTAAAGTTTTATTGCTGACCACATTGAAATAATAAACAGGTTTGGTAGTATGGCAGATGCGTCGTTGTCAACTAGCACAGTGCAAAGGGCTATTCGATGAAGAAAGTTCTTCGAATTGCAATTTACTTTTTGTACCTAAAAGTTATCTATAAATTATCATTTCTATCCATTCAGAACATTTTTTACTTCCTTGGAGGAGCTACAGAGTTTAATCAATAACTCTAGTATTATGGAAATGATAAGATTTCATAGTACGTCTTACTTTATCTACGGATTAATCAGGGATAAAGTAAAGCAACACATTATAACGTACAGTATGTGAAAGTATACCTCTGACCGTAGACATGTGATCGTTTCCACAAACTTATACTGATTTATGTGAAGTCGAAAATAATTAGCATGATCTCCTTTTGATGTATCAGTGATTAACTCCTTTCCCTGATATAAAAATGGATAAAGGATGGATATATTACAGGAAGAAAAACTGAATAAACTAAAACTCGTGCCTTAATATTTTGATCCGATAAGGAAATAAGAACTTAGAAAAACGAATAAGGTAAATACTTTTTATAGTGTTACTTTCCAACAAAGAAGCTTGAGGACCAAGAATGTACTCGGCAAGAGATTTCTGTTATGGTACAGAATATTCTGAAATCGTCATTAGCGTCCTCATCGTCATTAGAAGTGGCTTCTATAGCAACAGAACAGATGCCAGCCACTTTCGTCTTCTTAGGGTGCCAAGTCAGAGACTGACGCTGGCTATCATGCGCCTGAAAACATCTTGGTTAACTGCTCGCTGAAAAATCTCGACCGCGCTACACTCAGCAACTGACACCAGCCCGTCCAGATAACGTCAAAGATTGAGAGGTATCATACATCTAAAAAGTAGTGGCTTTTGTTGCTTAAATGTATATTTTGTCACGCTGTGAACTCTGGTGTTTTACAGCCAAGCTTCTTGTCTCTTCTTCAGAAACTATCTACAGGGACATCCAAGGACGAAAGGCTTAGAAAGAAGAACCTCACTACTACGTCATCATATCTGGCTTAGCCTCTCTGCTGTAACCGCGATGTCGTGATTGCCTGTCTTATATTGGCTCAAAGATGCGTGCTTGTAGTAAACATGGAATATTTTATTTTCGATCAAGAATCAAAGTAAAGACAGGGAAGAACAAGAAGAAGGTGATGATGAAGGTAATATGATGATTGTAATAAATTGGTAACAATGATGACGTTGGTGATGATGGTGATGAAGATAAGCTTCATATAGCATCAATAAGCAAACGACTGTGACATAATGTGTACATATTAGCTTCAAGAGTATTACCGGATAGAGTAACAAACATCATGGGTGTTTGAAAATAATACTACATACAATAACTAAATGAAAACTTACAAAATCGGGCTGCGCCATTAACGATTCCAAAGGAATTTGAAGGCTGGGTTTGCTAACATGCAAATAATGAAACCCACCTACAAAAAGGAACCATAGATATAGTATGGATGAAAATTTATCAATAAGAAAGAAACAAAAAAAGAAATTGAAACAAAACCTGACAAATGCTTATTATGCAGCATTCGAGAGTAGAAAATGTGACTGAGAAGTTGTTGCGAGTGATACATGCACACAAGACAAGAAGAACTATAGGCAAGAAACTGTGACAAATGCGATTAACAAAAGGGACAAAGAATAAGAAATTTTTCAAAAAGAAAATAGGGCAGTTAAGAAAAAGGAAACTGTTTGAGGCAAATACCAATTTCCAATGCAAACATCAAGATTCTAAATAAATTTTTATAAGAAAAAGAAACATAAAGAGCACTGAAAATGAAAAAGGAAATCATTAATTTGAACTTTAAAAATGAAGCAAAGCACAAATTGTCACTGAAAACAGTCACTAAGACAGAATCAAGGAAAGGTACCAAGAACAAACAAGCACTATATATAAAAATGACAACAGAACGTGATAACGATGGCGACATCAAAAACGCCTTCCAAAATACAGCAACAAAATTTTAAAGCTTTATTTTTGACTTTAAACACGTTTGCAGAACTGTTTGGTGTGCAAAGGCACTGAGAACACTCTTAACTGAGGGTCCTTCATCCCTATGTACCACGTTACCCAAAGATGAATACAACTTTGTAGATAAATCAAAGACATTATTCTAATAGTTTCACAAATTAAAATATGTGTTCGTATACGATTGTAGTCAATAATTACCTGGAATAACAGTATAAGTGCATTTTGGAGCACGAAACACAGGGATAAGTTTATCATCAAGTGGGTCCTCGCGCGACTGACCTTCCAGGGTGGGATCAAAAAACTGCAACATGGCATCTGCTAGCTGAAGAGGAAAAGATAAGGGAAGCAATTGATTATCAATAACAATTTTATAACACACGAGTTGTATTGTCACGTAACCCTTTCATAATTGCCTCGGCCGGGAGGTGATGTTTTTGTCGGGGAGTGTCTGTTTCTTTGTCTGTTCGTTAGCAAGATAACTCAAAAACATATTAATGGATTCTGACGAAATTTTCACAAAGTGTCCTACCTGAGATAAGGAACAAGTGATTAAATTTTAGAGGTGATCCGGATCACCGTCTGGATCCAGGAATTTTTATTGGAAGATAGGACAAATTTCCCCATTTGTGCATATAACTTCACAAAATGGTCAAGGGACTAACGGGACAATTGCAGGAGAAGCTCTCAAATGTTTCTGCAAAATATGCAATATATTCGCTAGGAATCACAATCTGTTCGGTGAATGCTTTTCTAGTTTCATACTGAAATTATATTTGAGACAAAGAAGCATTAGAGTAGCAGATATCACAATGAAATCTTATTGCTCCTCCACCTGATGTACTCGTGATGTTAGTTTTATTATTTACTGATGTCATGTTAATTTCATTGGCAAATAATCAGCTTTTATTAATTTATGATATTATGTGTTGTTGCCACAATGCTAACCTCATTGGGATTGAGAGCTCAAATTGGTATAAAAGTTAAATGTGGCGTGGGCCAAAAATAGTGACAAAAAAGTTTCTTATAATGGGCAAAGAG
Organism: Chironex yamaguchii; assembly: GCA_024741275.1. NCBI lineage: Eukaryota > Metazoa > Cnidaria > Cubozoa > Chirodropida > Chirodropidae > Chironex > Chironex yamaguchii. The sequence goes on from JANTCA010020105.1 coordinate 4,924, forward strand.
GAATCGAGAATCATCTTCATAAAAACTTAGTAATGACCGATAAGTCATTTGAATTAAATGACATTTCGATATTTTCAGGAAACAGAAGATTCAGTTGTTGGAACAATTTGCTTATCCATGTTTTCACGAAAAAGCACCGACAGGATCATTATAAATGACCTAACTAAGTAAAAATAATTATTAGTGTCAGTTTACCTTGCTTCCAATCTCTTTTGAATTAAAGTTTGCATGCGACCTAAAAAACATGACGGATAGAATAATGCAGTCAACGGAGATATAAACAAAAAACATTCTCGTACATGGCAGTATATTATCAGTCCTTTGTCCTAGAAAATGTGCTTTAAAGTAAAATAAAAAGTAATGTCTTACTAAGGAAAACTATGCTATGGGACAAACTTCAGCGCCCCTAATGGACATTCGGAAAATCTATAATGTTTATTATGTTGACCCAAGGTCTTACAAAGCTTAGGTCATTAGATGTAGGTCAGACAAGGATATAGATTTATCCAGATATCCATTTCAAAATCGACCTGATAATCTGTACAACACAACATAAAGTGCGCAGCATGAAAAGGTTCTAAATCACAGAATTGCAGATAGATTGCAGTTCCCCAGCAAAAGGATGTTAAATAGGTGTGTCTAACGTATATAATATACAACGACATGCCATTAACTGGAATTACAATCAGTACACATGATTGACCATACTGACGTAGTGGCTAGCGGTAGAAAGCTCGCTTTGCGTGCGAAAGGCTATGGGGTTTGAATCCACTACCGGGTCATACCAAAGACTTTAAAGATGGTACATAATGCTTCCTTGCTAAGAACTCAGCATTCACACGATAGCTTATGGAAGTAAAGCAAGCAGTGATACAAGTGGACCCCCTACTGTAACACCTACGGTGCCTACACTAGTGTGGCCCACGGGCTACGGAGACAGAGGTGGGCGCCACCCTATATATTAAAATGGTGTGGGAAGGAACTTTGATAGACCGTACGAATTCCAAAGGCACAACCAACGGTTACAAATCTTACATGCATGGCTAAATGCAAGTGACTGAGAAGACTGCATCAGAACCTGATGAGGGAGAAGGGGAGGTATTCATGTCAAATGACGTCAAAAACCCCGCCAACGATAGAGAAGGGTCAAGACAACACATTGCTAAAAATGTTCGCAAGTAGCTTGCATGTGTGCATGGCAATTGGTCCTTCAATAATATAACCCCAATACCTCAGAATATCTTTATCATTTTATCCCGCGGTATAGTTGTTGTACTAAAATGATTTTGGTATGGTAGTATTCTGATTTTGAAACAAAGTCATTCTATGCTGCTTAAATACAGATAAATGAAAGAAACAGTTGTAAAACTTGTAAAAACAGTCGCAATTCCTGATCAACCATACTGACTAACACAAAAATTCTTTCCTCTGCTTCTATGGTCTTTTATTGCAATTTTCCCTACTGTACATGACCTCCCCACCCCTCTGCTCTCCTACGTCTTGGCCGACACAGTTACGTCTATCTGTAACATATCAAAATGTAAGCATTAACATGCAAATTGTCAAATCAAATGCTTACCACTGATCAGCGTGATACCGTCTTGCATACTTGGTCATTGGCCCTGCAGCATTAATTAGTGGGTCATTTGTTCGGAAGCATGAATCAATCACTAATTTACCGTCGTAAACAAGGCAACTGTCATTAATAGCTTAAATAAAGAAAAAAACAATGAAATGAAAGCAAGCTGGAATAGGAAAATCTCCGTGGTGAATAAATTAATTTTTCATTCAAAGACGAGCAATGTAGTACCAAAAAGAGGCTTATTGTTAGCAGTGTGCAACAAAAGTGGAAAGAGGATTCTTCTAAGATACATGCTAACACACACGTTCCACAAGTTTACGTATAGTTTTGGCTGCTTCAAAATTCTGTGATAATAAACTTTCTCAAGTGTGCTGATCACTATGATCCCTTTAAGAGGTCAGAGGAACCACGTTCAGCACAGAAAAAATATCTGCAGATTGCCAGACTTCCAACTGCAAGCCCAAAATGGAACTTATCGTCCATTAGAGAAAATGCACGTCCAATCACAGTACTAAGTGCTTGACCATGAATCTTGTCTGAAGGATGCCAGGATATTTATCGCTTTTTAACTGCATTATTTCCATAGCCATTTAGGTATAGTAATAAATAATTTCTTAAGTGTTCAGGGTGAGATAAATCGAACACAAGGAAGACATTCATGATTTTAGAAAGTGAAACCATAGAAGTAGATAACCTTCGGAGCGAGAAGCCTTTAGATAATTACCACAATCTAGTCAATTATATGTAAAAGCAGAGAACTAGACAAGAAAATTGGTCTTTCTTGTGTATCTTATGCTCACCTTTAAAAATGCTGTAATCAACCTTTTTTTCTTGAAAACAAAAAAAGCCCTATAAAGGAACACAGTCAACTGAAATTTAGAAAATCCAATTTATGTCATAAAATTTAAGTTGCTTAGATCATGAATTCTTGAAATAGACACACGTAATGCCTTGACAGCTACAAGAAGGCATAGCTGGAATTTGTATTAATGTTGCGTTTACTGACAAAAACAAACCGGAAGAAAAACTCAGAGATAACAAGCAATTAGAAAATGTGGAACATTAAGACATCTACCATTAGCATTGCGTATTAACACACAAGCCACAAACATTAGTTCATTCTTATCACTAATATTTTTTGGTACATTACAATAACGTATTACTCACTTTGCAGTGAATTCTGATTGGTTTTGTGTCAGATGTAAAAGAAGCCGAGAACAAATCTGGTTCATCGTTTTTCCCGTCATTCCATTGGGCAAGCGTGTAGTTGGAATGGACGACAATACCTAATGAAATAAAGTATAACACAAAGAATAATGTTGAACACTTTTGATTTCCATAGTCAACCAGCACTGAGTACGCATATGACAACACATTGGTACACATACACACAGACAAACACACAAACACAGACGGACAAATAACAACAAAGAAATGTGCCATTAACCTGAGGGAATCAGCTCAGTCGTTTCAGTGTCGATCATATCTAAAGTTGCTGGATCGAACGCAGTTTTCTGTAATGACAGTTTGAAGTTACAGTCGCACCTCTAATAGTGGCCATCTCCGAACAACGGCCATCTATCGATGACGGCCGCTAACTCCCAAACGCCTTTCCATATAATTGCAGTTATAGTCAAATTGCAATAACGACCGCCTCTCAATGACGTTTATTGGCCACCCGGCTCAGTCGCAAATGGAGAAAAACAATCAATTTTCCCTCTAAAAGCGGTCATACAAACGAGTTATTTCGAAAAATGTTTCTGGAATCACTGAAAATTAACAAAAAATTTCATGAGATCTAAGTACACCATTGACAGAAAAAGACACGATCAAAATTATGCTATACGACATTTACAAGCTACTTCACTAATTTATTGTCCTGTCTCCTGAAATTATCATTTTCAAAATCAATATTAAATCATAATAATGCAGTTCCTCTCTTAATTAGCAAAAACATGCAACAGAAAACAGGTGATGGCATCATTGTACCAATGAGTTCATTGTATTTATAACAAACTCACCATGTCTTTCTAGGGCTTCTTCAACTCGCTTTTCCACATATGGGTTATTGAAACAGCTATTCCCCGAAGATGGCGGTTTCACTAAATTTATCCTTGGTCCAGAAATTCCACATGAAAGCAAGGCTTGTATACAAACATAAGCTTCGAGAGAGGCACCATAAACAAGGACATTGCCTAGACCATTGAAAGAAAAAAAGAATGTCCATAGGGGCTCAGGAGAATGACTTACATTTCAACTCTCTCTTAGACAGTTCCCAAATAATATTCAATTGACATAGACGTTATCTGTAAACTACAAATTAAAAGCTAGCGAGGCACTGCAAACAGCGCAACTCTACCTATCAAGGACAAACATCCGTTGATGTACCGACCAAAAGTTTAGAGGGAGAAAATCTCCAGTCATATAAATAATTCATCCTTAAAAAGTATGCCGGAAAATGGGATTGTAAAACACCCCTGCGCATGATCGTTCTGGTTTAACTGGAAGGCTGCTGTAACTGTTGACAAGTTATTGGTTTCATAGTCGAGACATTTAAATAATACTGACGCTAAATACTCTTCGCATTACGAAGATTTTTCACGTACTTCTTGTACCTATTATGCGTAACACCAATGCAAAAAGACAAAAGCCACTTAGGCTAGGTATTGACTAACCCTCTGGGTATTGTGCGACCGTACTAAACTTGGGGATTGACTAACCTTACCATCCCTGGGTATTGACTCACCCTACATTGACTAACCCTAGTAATTCTGCGTACTGACTCATCCTATCAACCTGGGTATTGACTAATCCTACTAGCCCTGGGTATTGACTCACCTTACAAACCTCGGTATTGATAATCCTAGCTCTGGGTGTTCCATTAGATTCTAAAATTTTTGAGGTACGCGAATATAATTGATGGTGTCATTTTACACAATGCAAATCCTCGGTGCGTGGATCACGGGGTCCACGACTAATCACCATCTCTATTGGAATTATTATAACCACCACCTCATCTTTGATGCAATAAATTCCAGATAAATGTGGAACGATAATCTATCTCTTAAAAAACCCTAAAAGTATTTAAAAGATTAGGACTTCAAGGCCATTGTTACAGCACTTGGTAATGGCCGAATCTCTGATAATTGAGCTTAAATGGCTACGCGCCATAAGACCCAAAACAAATGTAAGACCTATGCACCCAAATGGTAATTGGTTTGGGTTTAAGTTACTTTGTTCATGTAAACGGGCCCCAAAGAACAGAAAATCGAGCTATCTCAGTCAGAACACTGACAAGGGACCCTTACACCATGGGCGACGGTTAGTTTCCTGATCTCCAGTCGTCATACAGAAGATTAATATAAGCAAAAAGGTTTACCTGATACACAAAGCGCAGTCAAAGCCATCTAGTAAGATTCTTTTTAGTGTCTACAAGCACTTCTATGATAACAAAATATCCTTTTGAGTTGTATAGCTTACCATCCGGCTAACAAGTCAACAAGATACTTTGTAAGACCAAATAAGAGGGCAGACAGTGCATGTCAATTACCGTCAGTCTTTGCAGCTTCATCAGTTACCCAGTCTATTACATCCCGGCAGTTGGTTGGAGAATTAAGAAGGAACACATTTTTCGGAAGAAAACCAGTATAAACCTAGAAATCAAATTGCATAGTATGTTAGTGATACTAATGCATAATTACTTAAAAATTGTAACTGATTTCACACATTTTCCATATTTTAAGTATGTTTCTTTGTTTAAAGTATGTACCTTTACCCCGGATTCAACTGGCTCTTTCCCATTTCTCGTTGTCATAATCAACAACGTTTTCAACATCCTGACTACCTTCTGATACATAGTTTTTGACTGAAGTAGTCAACTAAGCATTTAGTGCTGACCGGGCTTGCGTGTAAGGCTGCAGCACGAATGCTTACCATCACACGCCTCAAGCCAAATAAGCATGTGGAGCCCTGTGCCGTTGAATAGAATTTAGGGTGGTTAAGCTATATCCACATAAGGGCTGACATAGAACTTAAATGCGGTTCAACGAGAATAACCTCCACGTGGTAAGTTGCGGATCATAATGCTTCAACATAAACGAATCTTCTCAGACCCACAGGTAAAAGTCTCCTAGTTCTTCTGTTTCTTGAGTGGCTCCAAAACTATGCATGTTGTTTTCCAACAGACGGTTTCTCTCGATGTAAGTATGTTTGACTTTGTCAGAGTTATTGTACTAGGCTGCAGACTGTCCTGTCAAAGACTGATTGCGTATGTTACGTGTGCTCTTAACGGGAAGACAGAGATCTGGTGGCATTCCATAGGTAGCACTTACGGACTGTTAGCCGTTATGCTAGCCTGTAAACATACATAAATACAAGTTAAAGACAATCAGTAATGGTGAATGCGTTTCATACAATGAAGTTTGAGGCAGTTGCTTGGAAATTGTTTTAAAATGAAGCAAAAAGCAGGGAAAAATAAAGACAAACACACAAAAAGGATGATGAAAATGATACATTTGCCTAACCCAGTGGGATTTGATTTGTAAAGCTGGAAGGCGGAAGGGTAAATAACCATAAAATTAGTCCGTTAGAACGTAGTTTCCATTACATGAGTAATATATGACAGGCAACCCCAAAGACGATAGATATATATTCGTATATAAATATATGGTAATTTTTTTACTCTTTAAAATGAAACAATGTATCAGTGGTAAACAAATGTTAACTGACAAATAGACATACAATGCTAAATTAATAGTAGGGTTCGAAAAATAACTGCAGTGAAGACGTACAACGCATACCTGTGGGAGTTGCCTCTTCATCGCTTCAGGAGTAGTGACCAGTTCAGATATGTCCACACCAGTCGGAACGGGTAGTTGAAACTGTTGCCCTGTACACAGTAAAAGATGGTCATAAGGCACTTTCTTTCCGCTGGATGTGTACACAACTTTGTTGGATCTTTAAACAGAAAAAAGAAATCAGGACGCTTAGAAGTTTGACAAAAGCAACCGAAGTTTAATTCTATTTACTAGCAGTGATTGAAAAAGATAAACAATATTTCATTCTATAAAATTTCATGTTGTTAAGACCAAACATTTACAACTACCAGTAAATATGAAATCATAAAACATCACTGAAAATAAATGACCGAGGCAACCATTGGATTGCACTAAATGTTTAACATAATAACAAATATTTAGATAGTATTGTTATAAATTTCAATTATCTCACTGGCAGCAATGTTAAATTTTGCTTGCCTTATGAATATCAATATGGATGTAATCAAAAGAAAGCCTTAATGTGCACAAATCAATGACACCAAATTATACTGGGAGTTAACAATGTCGCAGAAAACATATCAGATAACTACAATTTCACTCATTATTGTGCTGAGTAAGACAAGTCACAAAATGGAAGGTGCTGATTAAACTAATCACGAGAAAGGCGATAACGATTGTGTTGTTGATGATATATAAGTAATAATGATGCACAATAATATTTAGCATCTATACATACCTGTTGATTTTAACAACTTTTCCATGGACAACATGCACCCATGTTCCCAGGGCCATTGTAACAAAATCTTCACGAGAATTGCAAAGTCTACAAGGAAAGCGACAGTGACTACCGACTTCTTTCGTTAAATTCACAGGTCAATTACGGTTAACATATAGACTTGATAAGCACACACTTTCCATAGAAGCTAGTAAAATTTAATCAGCGCTCACAATACTCCTTTTACGGCAATTTAATTTCATTTGTTGTCCGTTTGTTCCTAAGCGCCTCGAACGCCTTCAAAATGTTTAAATAATGTTGTAGCTCAACCTATCTCACTGAGGTATGTATAGATAGGATATGGATATTAGGTACGTATGGATGCAAAATCTACCATACAACAAAGCATTTACTAGCAGACATGAGTACTTTTGTACATTAGATGCAGTATACGATCTAGAGTCTACTAAATGCAACGGTTTAGACATACACGAGACAAAACTTATATTTCTGGGTGTTTGCCGAAAACGGATGTTATATTCTTTTCTTTTATGATATACCTGTAACACTTCCTTGTGGGCAAGAAAAATTTGTATCAACAATCATTTTGATAACAACAATGTCCGATTCCACTATAGAAGACCACTCGTTATCACCGAGACACTATCTATATTAACATAAGGATCCGTTGCCTCGTCGATACTATCCGTTATCTTTTAGCCTCTTCGCCATGTTGATTCCTTCTGCTCGTGTATTGCATTTTTTATACACCAACGTAACTGCTATGTGTTTATAATTGTCTACTCAACCTTTGCTATTGCAGTAGTCTTTATTTGTATTGGTTCCTACAAAATCTTCTCTAGCACAAATCCTCTTTCTAACCAGTGCAGATCATTCCCCTCATCACGTAGCTTAGAGGTCGAAAATTCGTGAATAGGTCGTTGTCTTCTCCAAAAGAGTAGTCAGATTATAAATATTTTACATTATTTTATGTGCGTATATTAGCCAAACCGTAATGCAGTACTGTGAATTGATCAGGTATTATCTATGTAGAGTAAATATTATTAAATTAATTATCATAACGCATTACATACTGGTATCACACTTCTGGTACGGTTACTTCGGTCTCCCTAATTTTGAAAGCGCTATCATCCTCCATATTGCTGTTAATTTTTCTTTGATTAAAATACGGTACTTCGGTACGAAATTGAAAATAAGTGTACAACCTTGAGGAACCGCGGCTAATCTAACTAACTGCAGCTCTCCTGAGATGATCAAAAGTCACAAGAACATTCTCCCCGTTCTTTTCCCATTTACTTTTTGTCAAACGACGGGCTTTTCAATACACGCACAGTCTTTAGATGAATTGTTTGTGCTTCATGGTTAGCTCTCACATGCATGTGTTATAGCCAAGCCGTGTGTTTGTTGTGCGTTTAACAACATGAAAATCGATTGTATCGATCGCCGTCATTTTAATACTAATTAAACCCCTTACTTGCTTCCTCTACCTTTTACTTACAGTTCCTTTTTGGTATTTTTCCATTGCATCATTCTAAGAGCATTCTAAGCCCAAAGTAGAAAAAAAATTGTAACTTCACCGCCCTTTTGAAGAAGATAACGATTCACCCCCGAATTTTCGGCTTACAAGGCTTTAGTTATGTGACAGAACTCAATCTCCTCTCTTTAAATACCCAGTCACTTCCAAAAATTACCGCGTGATTAATATCAAAACATTGTCGCTTCACAAACGTCCACTGATAGATCAATTTTGTCCTTAATAAGGTAATGGATATTTATACTTCTATTTGCAACTAAAATTGAAAGCGACAAAAAAATGAGCTAGCATTAATTTAGAAAACCGCTACCTTGTCTTCAGTAGATAGAAAAGAAGACTGATGTCACGAGTCGATATAAAAATTGAGGACAACCAATTCATGAAAGTCTTGCTTTATATTATACAACAAGGGTAGCTTCCGAAATACAGTCAATCTGTCAAAACATTTATCGCATGATAGTTGAACATGCATGACTTACTGTGTTGGGAAGAATGCATATCCCTGGTTGTCTGACCCTTTGTCCTCTGGGAGGGGATCTGGCGTTATCAGGGTGAGATTGTTGAAACGTAGATGAGGGCTAACGAAGAGGAAAAAAACTTGTCATATTTTTATCAACATAGACCAATTCAATCTACAAATAACTACTTCACGTTTGAAGACGTAAAACGATTTATGCAAATACGATTTATCGTTTTGAACGCTAAATGAACTGAAGATTATTAAGGATACACCTATAACCTATGGATTCACAATCAGTAAATTGAAGACAACGAACAGAAATTTGTTCTTCTTAATTAGCTTGTCCTCAGATCAATAGTTATGTGTGATGCACGAACTATTTAAGTGTACAACAGAGACATAGAGACAAAATATCCTACTGTCGTATTTACTTCATCTCTCTCTTGCTGTCGACAATTTAGGGCAAAATTCAAGTCACACATTCTAAAGTCCCTATACTTTGATTAATCAATGATAAGAACACACAACGTTTCATCTAAGTATACTTACTAAACTTAGTATACTTAGTGTATATACTAAGTATACCGAGCATACGTATCATATATACTAAGTATACCAAGTATACTGAGCATATAAACGAAGTATACGAAGTATACTGAGCATATATACTAAGTATACCAAGTATACTTAGCATATATACTAAGTATACCAAGTATACTTTTGAACTAGCAGATAAAGAAGATTAGTTGAGAGAGCTAAGCGAGAACAGGAACATCGGACTTAGGAATCAAGATCAATAACAATAGATCTCCAGGTTAAATTAGCAAATGCAATAGCCAAGGAAGGTTTAATAAACTAAATTCTCGAATTCCGCGCATACGTGTAACATACTTTGAGTTACATAGTATACCTTGAGGATATAAAGAAAAGCAATTAGTTGCAAGCATATGCTTGTGTGTTTCACGGGCTATGAAGAGAGGGCCAACTAAAATAAAAATGAAGCTGTTTTGTCTATGAAGTCAGAAAACGACCACTACTAAGTGTTAAATTGACACATTGAAGTCACCTTTTGGCAAATGGAGATCTTACCAGAAAGCTAAAGATTCCAAACAGCTAATTCCGGTATCAGAGCCACCAACGATAACGATCCGAACATTGATTACCACCTGCATTGAAGATTCATTGAAAGAATACAACTGAAACGCATTGATTAGGAAGCAACGTCACACGAAATGGATATTGAGTATCACGGTAGTACTATGGTTAAGATAAATTGAGCAATGACATAATTTACATCCACATAATATAGAAAATATACACATAGGATCAAACAAGGCGTGATTGTTACAACAACAAGTATCTAAGCAACTTTTTCTATGCTGCTTGAAGCATATGCAGTAATAAAGAATGAATTTAATACTATCAATTCCTGCTCTGAGACTTTGTTTACGTAAGCACAAACCTCCAAAAACTCAATCTTTACAAAGGATATCGATCATAACAAAATGTTTTACATACACATGATAATCTGCATTCAAAACGGTGATTTACGAGAAAAATTCTAGTGTAGAAGAACTTACAAAGATGCTGCTGCAGAAAAAAAAATACTAAGAGGTTTCCTACGACAAAAGAAAACTGTTCAAAAGTCGCTTGAATGCCGACAACAAGTGAAAGTCAAAAGCATACTTTTGGTTCGAAAGTCAGTTTCCGATTCACATGATACAGCGAATATCCATCCTACAAAATAGGAAATAAGTGGTGTAAACGTGTTGGTTATTACGCAAAAATGGTGGACGAATAAGAAAGCATATTTGTAGGCATTATCACGTAAAGATTACAAATATGAAACGTTTTATTGCTATACTTTGTTGCAAAAAAGAAGTTACTATATTTTGGGGGGCTTTAGTATGGTAACATTATTGAACAAGAAGAACAAAGAAACGACAATGGCAATCAACTCAAATCCACGTTCAAGCATAATGAACTTGATAGGAGGTGCTTGTTTCGAGTAAAATTGTCCTTAGGACATATGCTTCTCAGCTTTGTCGAAATCACTTTTCAGCACTGGAGTTAAATAGATATGAGTTACGATCACTTATCCAGGCACGAAATCCTCATATAAATACGGAGTGTAACTGTAGAATTAAACTAAACATTTACAATGACAAAAGCTGAATGAATTAGCCATTGTTTCCTTACACAACAAACAAGCAAACTAAGTAACATGAAAAAGTAAAGTAAATTAACCCAGTTAATGTCATAGTAAATGCACGTCAATAACAACTCAAGTAATGCTAAGTGTTTGACGATTAAAGCAATGCTCAAATATACTTTCCAATTCCCAATATATTTCCCAGTATAGTTCCTGTCCAGGTGCCCGCCGCAGATATAATATCTATTCTGTTAATAACATAATAAAATTACCTCTTTCTTTAGAACTCTCTCAGATGGTGCATTATTATCAAGTTCTTCTAAAGGGTAAACAATCTGTCTTCTGGCTCTAGCAATGAAAAGTAAAGTAAGAGCAAGAATATCTTCGTCGAATAGTAATGGAAAACTCATTCCAATTCGTGTCTGCCTTACTAATCTATACAGTGGAACCCTATCACACCGCGACTTCGTTAATACGTCCACTCCGGTATTACGACCACTTTTTGGTGATCACAACCAATGCCTTTTTCTTGTCCGGAGACCCCATGAATTCACCCACCCCGTTATAAAGACCGATGAACACCTTTCGGAGTTTTCAGTCTTTATTTTCGTTATAAAATTACCCCCGTAGATAATCCTTGACGCGACTGCTAAATGAAAAACGACACAATCTGACAATCAATAACACAAAAATATTCCGTACCCTCTCAATATGATCAAACTACAATGGCCATAACATGCCCGTATTAATGGGGTTCCACTGTACAGGAATATTCAAAGTTTTATTTTGCCGCTGTAAAATATATGTCAACAACAAAAGTCCGTTTAGATATTCTTCCTTTACAACCATGATTGGCTCTACGCACCATCAGTATGGGCAGCATTTAAAACATATCAATGTCAATACGTAAATTTAAAAATACAATCTTAAAATGCAAGACAACTGTTGTTACGAATGATCTCGGCTCACATTCGCAAAAATACAAGACAACAGTTTACAACACTGCCTCATTTTTGGTTAAGGGAGGTTACTTGGTCAATCGTTTCCAAGTGTCCTTCTGTTCAGCTACTAAGCTATGATGTCTTACTCATTCCCTTAAAGACTGACGGAAAGGCCGAGCAAGCAATAAACGAGATAAAGGAATTCTCGATTGATATTCTTACAAAAAATCAAGGGCAGAACGCGTCATTGCTTAAAAAGGAGCAACAAGCACAGTTCCTTCTTTAGCATTCATCTAAACTTTATACTTCTACATTTTTGCTTATTGTAAAGCCTAGCATGCACCAAGAAGCAGCATTCACTGTAATGTTGTTACAAAATACGTTTTCTAACCAATGGACTTGTTTTAATACAGTAATACTATCTGATATAAAACATCACCAAACTAAGAATATATTTTAGGTGCAGAATCTTTGTCGAACACACGCGCTACCGTGATTAAACTAAGATACAAGCCAGTGTTTCGTCTTCTTTCTACAAGCAAGCACTAAGCGGCTTACTGATCCCACAGTTAGTGGAAATAAATTAAACCAAAGTGAAAAATACAAACATTTGAGGTCAAGATAACGTAAAGTATTCCATGGAATGCATGATACTTACTTGATAGGTACCAAATCAGGAAGGCATGTCACAATGCTGTTTGGTTTCGTTGATTTAACTGTGACGCAAGGTGGTTGCCGCAAAAAGTAAAGGCAAGACTTGTTGGACAATCTTAGTATTTCCTTCATAAAATGTCGATTGTAATGGCTGAAAATTGGATTCAGAACAAAATGAAACAACCTTCCATGCTCTTGTCTCTCATGTTGGTTAAAATATATGAAATCCTCAATATTATATTGGGCGCGAATGTATTCAATTTGCTGCATAAACGAGAAAAATAATATTCATATGTAAGTCTTTATTCAAAGGGAATAATAATATAATGCCCTTATATCTTGGAGAGGAAACACCAATAATATAAGAGTAAAATCCAATGAATCTAGAGCATTACATACCTCTTCTTGTCTCAGCACACAGACACCTACAATTTGCTTTTGGCACTCGGCAACGTATGCTTGGATAGGTGTTCCATCCTAAAATATAGCAGAATAGCAGGACTAATTTATACAGCGTTGTAAGGGAAATACATAAGCATAATCACCAAGGCAAATACAGCTTGAGGGAGAATGGGAGAAGTGTGAAAAGTACCAGGTTAATAATGAAATAAAAGTCTCGGGTCGAAAGAAAAGCGGAACCATTACTCTGAAGAATCCTTTGTTACAAAAAAAAGACAAATTACCTCAAAACCTTGACTAACGAAAATATCACACTGAGTAAAAAAGGCGCAAAAGAAGAGAAGAAAAGGATGTGGCATAGAAGAATAAAGGAGCAGTAGAAAAGCAAAATTACGAGGAGAAGAAAAAAGGGACGGAAAGGAGCTAGATAAAAGTTTAACACGGAAATGGGAGCAAAAAAGTAAGAGAGGAACAAGATAAGTGGAAAACGAAAAGAAGAGGAGAGAAAGAACAAACACGAATCTGACATAGCACTAGCAATCGCAGTTACGTTATCTCCACTGAAAAACGCAGAGGCATTGTAAAAACGTATATTTATACTTGCGTACGACATTCAACTCTATATCCCCCCAAAATAGCACATTCTAAATAATCTTATGGAATGTACATCAATATGTATCAACATTTATCATTATTGTTTAAAACATAGCGATGATCACTGTAGTGTAAAAAACATATAGTTGTCAAGTACGAAAATATGCAAGAAATGCTGTTTAATGTGTTTACTTACCTCGTCTCTTCTTGCTTTATTAAATTGGGTTATATCACTGCAAAATAGAGAGTAAATCAATTGCTCATTGGAAAAATTGTTAAATCGACCGCACTTTATACACAGGAAAGAATATTATACAAATGCTGCGCTTGCTTTGTATGCAGACTTGATACTGTGAGTTTAAAACCCATAGAGTGCATTGGAAACAAGTATCAATCGACAAGTAGCACAAATGTGCTCCCTCCCATAACTGCTTGTCTGAAAATTTGATAACATGACTTATCCAGAAGTGCCTTAATAAAAGGATAGAACACAAGTTGATTGCTTAGGTCAAAATTCGAACTTGAGATATCTTACAAATGCTTTATCGTCGAATGTAGTGATTTAATAGTACATTGAAAAACACAATGTAAAGATTGTATTTTTTCGGTGCACACTGACACTGGCCTGCCTTTTGGGTTACGTTCCTCTACGGGGTAAATGTAACATATTTCATTATCACAATTCGTTATGACAACATATTAACAGAGAACTTAATACTCCTCCTCTGATGAATTGAATACTTGTCGAGCTTGGTTCTCAGAGCATTTTAACCAGACTTTCGTACAAAAACTGCTAGTTGATGGGGCCAAATGTTAGCAGGTGGAAACAACACTAGCACAATCCTATCACAATGATTCAATGTCGTTACTTGTTGGAAAAGGCGCGTATCAGACGACTAACGTGCCTATCAAAAATGTACATGCGGTATAAAGAAAAACTGATACAGAACAAATCGATTGCTAATTTGATAGGCTCACGATTTCCTGTTACATGTTGTTATAGAAATCTTTACATACATGACGTCAGATTAAAGAATGATCTGATGTCAGATTGAAAAAGTGCTAGGCCACAGGGAACTAATGTAATTGATGAACTAAATCTGAAAAAATCCATTTGTATACAATACTAAAAACGTATGTTGCCAGGCTGGTTTAGCTTATCATTTAGGCCAACAGGGGACAGGGTTTGTAGACAAAGTATCCAATTGTCTTCCTGTTGTTCTAATATGAAAGTTTTCCTTTCGAAATGCTCTTCTCAATTCGTTCTCTGTTAGTAAATTTTGCGTGTTTAGTGAATTCATGATTAGGTAAGTGAAGGTGCTGCCTCAGCAGGGAGCATTTTGTGGTCTGAACCTGTGTCTGTAGTTGTTAAGTCTAATATTACAGGGTCATTTAGATTTGCCAATGTATTGTCCACAGCAAAGTGTGCATTCTAATAGGAAAATGATGTTCTTGCTATAGCAGTTGGATTCATGGTAGATTTTGTACGTTTCCTTAGTTCTGGAACCAGTGAATGTGTTTGCAAATTAAATACAATTACAGAATAGACTATTTCTTATATTGCAAGATAAGCACAATAGATTTTAGATAGATTTTATTCTTGATTTCTTATGTAAAACTTTATGATTTAAAATCATGTTGCTTCCTATCATTTCTTTGAGGTTCATATACGTTTTAGAACAGGTTTTGGAAAGAATACTGCATACGCAAAGATTACAACAAACATGAAGAGAAAACACAAAAATTACACACATTTGAACAGTAACACTTGGATTGGATAGCTTTTTTGAGCACGTATTTCAACGGTAAATCATTTTTCGCACAAGCCTGTAAAATACCCTTAAGTATCAGGCTTAACTGATATCTCAATGTATCTGTTAATGAAATTTGTTGCTTAAGTCTATTGTTGGCGACAGCACTGCTTTAAGATTTAACTGTATTATCAGAGTAAACGAACAGAATTTTAATCGAACACACATGATTTTTATCAAAGTAGATACAGTTAAGAGTCATCACGCTATTAAAAATCACAATTACTGTATTTGCTCGTATAGACGTCGCGTGGAATAGGTCAATGCTGAATAACAATTTTCAGACATTCAATTTTTCTCCCGACATTTACTTCTGAAGAAAGTCCCCATCTCTTGCAGGGAGAAAAAGTAGATACAAACTTTGGCAAACAGTATTTCATTAGTAACTACAACAGAGTCTTCAACCAACACCCATTGACGAAAGTTTGTTTTTAAACATCTACATCAGTCTTTGCTCACTTTAAAATATGTTTGCTTAGCATGAGTCAAATGTTAACTGAACCAGACTTGAATCGATTCAGGGTCAAGACTTTTCACTTTTAAAATATACCTCGAGGACGTTAAAAATATACATAAGAAATATACTATTGTGGGTATTGCAAACACGCCAAGGGAATGATCATTTAAGTGAATTCCTTTCCGGGTATTATATGATTATTTTTAACTTGGGCTACTGAAATAAAGTAATGAAAAGAATACTTTAATTTAAATTTAACAGTTTACAGTAAGATACATACATTATCCTGCTAAATTTTTCTCCGCTTCTGTTGAAAAATTGATTATCAAAATCATAAAAACGTAAACTATTTCATACAAAGTAAAGAGCAGTAAATTAATTGCATATAAACTCGTCAAATTAAAGAATAATTTAGTTTAAACTTAAAAATCTTAAAGACCTTAACGGAAGTATTGGTAACATTTTTAACGTGAACTATTTGACAAGTAATATTCATTTTAAGATTATTAAACATCCAATGTCACATTAAAACAAAGTATATCGATCAGCTGCAAAGTATATATTTGACAATGATAAATGCTATGCTTATCACTCAAATGCTGAAGAAGAAAACTATTAACAGAAGTGTTTATTTTTTTAATAATAATCCTTATATTGATGACTGATATAATGATGTACACCTTTTCAGCTTGGTTCTTTGCTTCTACAAGCTTGTCTCGTGAATTTTCACTCATCAGGATGTGTTGTTCACAATATTTCGGCGTATATATATTTACAAGGAAGGCACGTGGAATTTTATGAATTGCATATTTATATACAAACGAAAAAGCCTTTAAGTAATTTTTTTTCGCAATGTTGCCAATTATCAAGGTGATTTTCACGTTTTGTACCAAAAAAAGGTTGTTGAAGGATATGGCGTATACTGTAAAACTAATGGAAGAATCTGCATCACATTGCAACCATATGGCACTAGTAGTACAAGTACTATGATGTAAAGACAGCACGACAGCATAAATATAAAATTGGTAACTTTACCGCCCTTCTGAAGAAGAGAACGATCGATTGAGAATAGAACATTCCCTTATTCAAAATGGCGGTTAAGTTAGAAATTATTTATTTTGTTAGTCATATACTAGCCCCACGGCACTCCTTCTTGTGACACTATACTAGTCAGCTAATCAATAGAGATAAAACATAATGCGAAATACCAGCATACCTTAACAGATCGGTTTTTGCATGCAACTCCATCAACAATTTGTTTATTCCTTGCTGATCTTCGCTGCGGCAAGGTCGAACCGAAAACTCCCTATCAACAATGAGACAAGATGGATGGGTAATGAAAGGAAACATCCGAAAACTTTGTGCTAAGGCAGACTGCAAGAGAAAACGCGATTTTACGAATATTAATCGTCAGGAAGCGATTTGAAGCATCAGACGACTGGCATACATAGTTCAATGGTGGTGAATAAGCTATAACACAAATATTTATTACGAAACGTAACGAAAATTAAAGGAAAAAACGAAGAATGCAAAGCTGTTTTTCTTACCTCAATAAACCACAGCGGTGAAAGACATACAGTTCTTGTGATAAGACACAGTCTGGTTTAGGTGTCACCCTCTGTAATGTATGGAAAGAGGTTTCAGAACATCAATGCCAAAGACGCGAAATATGACTCAATTAGACAAGAAAAAGCAAATGAAAAAGTTAGCATGCTACGACTACGTTTAATCATTTATTACTGTGAAGATCAAAACTTTGCGCACAGTAATTGTAGTTATTTTTTATCATCCAGAAATTTCGACTTCACCCTCTCGCCACGAGCTCACAGCTGGAGCTCACAGGCAATTTCAAAAAACTGTCTGTAGATATCTACCCCTTATAGCATTGTGATTAAGACAAAGACTATAAATCATTGGCTATTATTAATACAAAGATGACATGATCACGTCCCATTTTGTCCGGTATCCAGTTAGAGATGTCCAGTGTCGTCGGGGCTACAAAAACGATTTGACAACAATAATACGAAGCCAGAAATATGCAGAGAAGAATTCTTATGGAGTTTCCAACAACTGCTGGGCGAGGGAACGATGGTTATAACTCATAACCAAGGTATTCACTATTACACACCATGACCGAAGTACGATGGAGAGTATTAATGGGATAACGTACCAGGCCTGACTTACTGGCTTGTAAGCAGGCACTGGGGTCAAAGATTACCTCCGACGCACTGAATCTCAAGGCAGAGATATCTACACCAGTATTTGGTTACAAGATTATCGGTCTTTCTACCGCCAAACCTAACCAATCTAGTTGATTAGTTGTCTCCTTGTTCTCCGTATAGATATGCACGACATGTTTTTGTTGCTTATAAGTCCTCAATTGACCAGCATTCGTACCGTTGGCTTACGTTTCTGTGCTCCATGCCTTCGAATGCTCACAAATCAGTTATTAACAAATGTTAATAAAAATCTTCTTCCCTTCTTTGTCTGCATTTCAGCTACGGTAAATGAAGCTAACATCGATTGCTATCACCATTAAAATAATTTCTGAATAAATAACATTTTCACTTAAATCATTTTTTCCCTTAATACATAACATTTAAATATTACGAACCGATGAAGTTTTGCACTATGGACTGCTGCATTAGGTTTCACTTCCACTCGATATGAACCCACTGTAGAACCAATTTATCACTGCGAGCGTAATGGCGTAATTATGCACATATAGAATTATCACAGCGCGAAGATTTTGGAATTATTTTGAAAACTGACACATCAAAACAAATCTACGTTGTGTAAAACTAAATCAAGGAGTGCGAAAAAATATAATATGGTAATACGAACAGTACTTTTCCTGTACTTCATGGCGTGGACAAAACCTGAAGCTAGTAAGTTAGTTAGTTAGTTAGTTAGTTAATTAGTTAGTTCGTTAGTTAGTCCGTTAGTTAGTTAGTTAGTCCGTTAATTAGTTAGTTAGTTAGTCCGTTAATTAGTTAGTTAGTAAGTCCGTTAATTACTTAGTTAGTTAGTTAGTTAGTTAGTTAGTTAGTTAGTTAGTTAGTTAGTTAGTTAGTTAGTTAGTTAGTTAGT
>JANTCA010020116.1:0-24097 GCA_024741275.1 Chironex yamaguchii
AAATATATATATATATATATATATATATATGTTAGGCTGTGTATTTCGTTCTTACGCAAGAACAAGCTTAATAACAATCACATGACTTCAAAAATAAGAATAAGCTAACAGAAACCTACTGAGAAAATTAGAAAACGGGGTAGTAATGAGTTGGGGATAATGCCAAGTAAGGTCTTCATTGGGTAAGGATTATGGTAAGCAATTGTAGATACTAAATGTGCATGTTTCGTTTGGTCTTCTTAGCTTAAAAGGGAAACATTGCTATTTTTAAAAAAATGTATGATATGATGCCCGCAGATTAAGAGCAAGTTAATAACATAGACCAGTGCCCTGCCCAAAAGGAGCCATCATGCCATCCGACGAGTGCAAAGGTTTTTCTGCCTGTCACATGCAAAGTGACCAATATATGGCAATGCCATTATACTTGCCCTAAGTCAGATTAAGAGTACGTGCTTCGATGCACGCGAATTCGCAGATCTATGTATGTTTAATTTGTAAACCTGGCAATTAGCCTCAGGCATAATAGTCTTTGATGCTTGACTGTGAAAGGATCACAGGAAATCGATTGTTAAATGTGCCAATTGCAGGTGCTGTCTGAAAAGTCTAGATCAACACGATAAGTGAATTTTTCTTCATCTCTGTTTTTGTTGTGATTTTATTTAACGTCACAAATAATCCAGCACTTCCAAGCGATTCTGTCTCGTTAAGAAACAAATTTTTTTTAAAGGTTGTTTGATCGTCATAAAGGTATTTTCGAGAGTTCAATAGTTGTGAGGAAAGTGCCCAACCCGATATACCAGTGCTACAGACTAAAGGAGTTGTTTTTTTAATCATAAGGTCAAATTCAAACTCTGTTTACGAGGTACATGATATTTCACAAGTTGTGATATTGACCACCTATCTTGGAGAAGTTAAAGATATTGTTGACCCCGCCCCTACATTGCCCCCCTCAATATGACAATAAGATATTGTTGACCCCGCCCCTACATTGCCCCCCTCAATATGACAATAAGATGTGCGAGATCATAGCAGCTTGAATTGAGCGTCAGAATCGAGCTGCAATCAACGGTATAGGTATGTTAACCACTAACATTTAAACCACACTTAACTTTTTCAGGATTTCCGGTTTAAAGTATTCTCCGTGGTGATTTTTTCCTCGTTGATTACCGCGATACAAATCTGGCCAGTGGGAGACGGACCTTAATTGTTGTTTGCGATTTCATTATATCAGACATGTTTACTGTTTGATTGAACACAAATAACGGTTAAGGTTGATATTGCCAGAGCAGTTTAACCGTTTTGAAAGCACCCTCAGATATCTGTGAGATTAGTATGCGATCTCCTGGGGGTACTATCATTTCTTCACTTGTTGGTTCGAATTCTCTTGTCACATTGCATTCTCACTATGCTTTCCTGTTGTATTATCCAATTTACAACGGGTGTTTTTCTGGTGGTGTTTTTTAAATTCACTTGTTGAACTGAGAAGCTGCTCTACACCCACAAGCAAGCTGTTTACTCGGAATATAGAGGAACAGTAAATTAAATATTTCCACAGCAGCAAGTCAAAGTAATATGCAAAGTATTTTCTCTCAAACACAATGTGATGAACAACCTCTCGGCCAAAAATAAATCAAAATCGTTGTTAGAGTTCATTGATAGTATTTTATTTACAAAGATAACTTAGTGTTAGGTGAGACTGAGTCCTCTTATTGAAAACTGGACTTTCATGCTGCACCATGCTCATATTTAGATTATGAAACCCCAAAATGCTGTAAAAATACCCTCATTGCCTTTTTAGTCAAGTGGCTCTTAAAATAGGGGACATATAAGCAAAGACAATGTATATTTACACATTTGTAAATACTGAATATATACATATAGTGCCGTGATGGCACGGAGGTTTGAGTGTAGGCTTTTAAGTCTGAGGATTGCAAGTTTGAGTGGTTTATCATCTCTTTGAGTCGTAAGCATTTGTAGGATCTGTTTAAAGAATGCTCACGTCGTCTGGCCACTAGAAATGAAGATATACAACCATGTATGCCTCTGCTCGCGGACCTTCGTGGCGACAGGGATCGAGGTGTCGTCAGAGGAGTCAGCAGGTCATATTGTTTTTGTTTTGTTTCCATTTCTTGTGCTGGAGGCCATGTATCTGAAAGAGGAAAAGATGCTGTTTATGTGATCGCTGTTTGTTTGTTTTTTGAGTGAAATGTTCCTGTCATTTTCTGTGTCGTCATGTCAAATTGTTTTTAAATTTGGATGGTTGTGCTGTGGACGTACATATGTATTTTTAACAAAGAAAGTAACCACTCAGAAACGGAACTGTTCGGCTGAAATTCGATATTCAAATGACCTGTAATAATAGGGTGATGGTAACAAGGGTTATCCCTTTTAGGATTCCCTGACTAGTTGTGGTTTTACGAAGATATTAGTAAGAGTTTTCAAAGTGATCCAGAATCCATGATTTGATCCGGATCATCACCCAAAAAGAATCAGCTGCTGCCACTGAAACTACCGACATTCCCTAAAATTTTCAGAACGATATGTTCCTACCTTATTGAGATATTCTGCAAAAAATCTCAAGGAACCAATAAACAAACCCTGGTGAAAACATAACATCCTTGGGGGAGGTAATTGGAAGTTTGTCTGCGGAAATAGGCATGCCGTTGCTACCTCTGCCAAGGAGGTATCGTTCTCGGCGGCGTTTGTCTGTCTGTCTATCAGCAGTATTACGCAAAACCTATTAGATGGAACTCCATGAAGAAAAATCAGGTAGTCAGTCTTGATCCAAGCGAGAACCCATTAAATTTTGGGATTGATCCGGGTCACCTAATGGGTAAAGCCACTTTGTCTTTTGTGTGTGACCATGTCTTTTCTGTGGCCCTTTCAGCCTTGGCGGAGGTACAGCAGTCTCTGACTGTCTTGCTGTTGTTGTTGTTATTACGGGGCGTCTTCTGGGCCCCGGTTGGTGGTGGCTGGTCGGGTAGCCCAGCTTTGAATAGGGCGAAGACTTTTGTTTATAGCGCCGCTTTCAGGGAATGTTTGTAGGCCCGCGTTCTTCCCAGGAGTTTTCAGGAGAAGGAGCCCACCATTCGTCTTCTTTGCGTGTTGTTTTGAGGACTTTTAGCCGGACAGCGCCGTTGCCGGGGGGTCGGAACGAGGCGCTATCACTGCAGAAACGACTGTCCCAGAGCACACGGTGCTATGTTCATGTGTTACGGGGATTTCTCCCACTAAAAGACTAGGCCTGTCTCAGTAAAGTCGAGGGCTCCATAATAGTTGTAGAAAGAAGAATACACAGTCGGGGAAAAGACAGGATAGCAAGAGACTTGTGCCTTTCTTGTTTTAATACATAAATATTTCAATTTTATTTGTAGAGTGGATCCATTAAAAAGGCAGCAGAAGCAGCCCTTACTTACCTAGAAGTTAATCAACAGCATGAAGTTATGAAGAAAAATTTAGAATTTTATGTAGCAGATCTTGGAGTGAGTAACAAGACAATTAAATCAATGGAAGCATTACCATTTGTTGAATTATATCAAAAGGGAGACCAGTTTTATCAAAACAGGGATTATCATGGTTGTGTTGAGATGTTTGAAGATTCATTAACAGAATACTACAAAGCAATCAACAAATGCCATATTCTTTGTGAATATCAGCATGAAAAACATCAGGCATCATTCTCGGTGGCTTTGTTTGACCATTTTACAGCAATTTTAAAATGTCGCAGGACTTGTGATCAGAAACTAAGTATTGTAGGTGCAAAAACAAAGCAAGGCATGCTGGAAGATCACTACCACTATTTACAATTTTGTTATTTTGAAAGTAAGTTGTATTGTTGCAATTTAATATTTTTTTCAGAATATTACGTGTAAAGTTAACCTTCTTTGATTAGACATTTTCAATTGTTGCGGGGAGGCAGCCTGAGTGTGCAAATTTTGGCGGGTGGAACAAAAGAGAAGATATGGAAAGGTAAAGACAAATGGGAAGATGACAGTAATATGGCATACTTTTGTAAAATAGAATGCCGATACATTTAACAGTTGAACAAGAGTTTATTATAAGCAAATCTACAAATTACTTAGGCTGCAAAAAAGCATTGAAATGAAGAGGTGATTCGTGGTTTTCCACACTTAAATTTCTTCAAATGTGTATCGTAAACATCTTTCAAGTACAATCATCTAATACCGAAAACCACTGGCACATTTAGTATGTAACTAAGCTGGCTTGGCATGTTTGGTTTTTTTTGTAATTTTGGGATAAAGTGTTCAATACTTTATGGGATTTGTGATGAATATGGATTATGTAGTTATGTACTTGGTAGGACGTTAAAGTGGAAAAAGTTTTAGTTACTAACTCCTACAATTTTAGTCACCTTATGTTAAAGATCTGGCGAAAAATTGTATTAGCACATTGGTCCTGCGTTGGTCCGTTGACTTGTGTCCATTTTTAACTCACGGTTAATTCCTCTGTAAAAGGAATAAACGGAGTTATCCAAATCGGTTGAGTGTGAACTTGTTAACTCACGGTTAATTCCTTTGTAAAAGGAATAAACGGAGTTATCCAAATCGGTTGACAATGTCTACTAAAATGTTAAAAGCCGACTAGAACTAACTTTACTCGGAAACAGTGGTGATTGACGTTAGTGTGACTCGTGTTAGATGTTAAGGCAAAGTCGTTTCTTCTTCTGTTCAGACATTCTCTCGATTGGTCCTCACCCTTTGTGGCTATGATTCCAATTAGCCCATGCGTTTGCGTTTATCTTGCTGGTCACCAATGTTTTGGTGCATTTGCCTTCATCTTGTTTATTTTGCCTCTTCCGTAAGAGACTGTCGCCTTCTACTTATAAGAATGTAGCTAGTCATTTATGTTAGCTGCCTTCTAATGTAACAATAGTTTTTGACTTTGTAGACTCTTAACTTGATGTGTCGTGCTTTTGTACATAGTTGGACGTGTTAGAGATGCAGCCACATGCGCGAAAACTTTCTTGGAATTCAGCTCAAAAGATCCAATTATGTCAGAGAATATGATGTACTACAATGAACTTCTTGCAGGAGACAGTGAAAATGTTTTCCCAAGGGAGGTAAGCACACTCTTAAGCCTCGACATGGTGTAGTTGTTGTTGATATTACCAATACATCTGTGGCATCAAGGCATATAACAAGTTTGTTCTATTGATTAAAAACAGCCATTTTCTTGGTAGAGTTGGGAAAACTTAGATATCCTTTGATCCGTGCTATAGTTTTGCATATTACCCGAAATTATTTTACTCTGAATTTCACATTATCAATGATCACATTATCACAATATTTTCCTGTTGATATTGAGACGGCAAATCCTGTCTTGGCTGACATATCTGCTAGGTTCAGTATAGATGGACCATTATGCATTACTAACTTGGTTTCTGACTTACAGATCTGATTTGTGTATGACCCTTTTGGTGACTTGCTATTTAACAGTAAATACCGAGCATTTCACAAAGATACAATATAGCAATTAATTATTATTTTTGTCACTTTTACATCGCGGTAGTGAGTGGAGTTGTGTTCATGGAGTGAATTTGAAGTGGAAAACCTTCATGCTACTCGATGTGGCAAGTTTAAAAATTTAACCCAAATTAATCAAACTGGTCTCTGCCTCAGTTAGACTGGAAACTTTCCAGTTGATCACATGTAGCCGTATGGGGCTGGCAGGTAAAATTGTGAAAGAAAAACGAACCATTTGCATTGTTAACCTCCAATGTCATAGTCATATGGCAGAGTATTTTGGCCATATCGTCAGAGCCAAACAGCTGCAACGAACACTGCTCGAGGGCAAAATCAATGGCTAGAGGCCACGGGGGAGACCAAGGGCAGAATGGACGACCAACATTTATGAGGGGACCAAACTCGATTACTCTCAAGCTCTACGAGTCGCGCAGGATAGAAGAGGATGAAGGTCGATCATTTCCTCCTGCCCTTGACATGATGCAACCTGATGACGATGGCAGAATAAACAGAATCTACTAAAATACAGGGAGGGATGCAGGATCGTAAAACAGTCAGCATTCTTCTAAAAGGGAAGAGCATGTGTCCAGGTTTTGACCTATATTGACAACCTCTATTGTTCAAAAACACTTTTGACAATTGTTCGGTCTTTTCTAGTAATTATACTTTATTGAATGTGTCATCTATTTTGGTAGAATGCTATGATGTATTTGAAGGAAAAGAGGATTGGAGATAAACTCATCTCAGCAGCCAAACAGTTTATGGATCCAAACGAATTATTTGCAAGTGAAACTTCAGAAACAGACTTAGAAGATATCGAGGTAACTGAAACAGTCTTAAGATATAGTTGTTCTTGTCGATTCAGTTGATACCTAGTCATGGACACCAAATACTTACAACTGGCAACTTTGACGAACGTGGTCGATTCAAGTGTCTACTGTATGCTAAACTTTACTCTGAGAGCTTCAATATATTGCGCTGGAAACTAGAACCACTTGGAGAGCAAAAACTCCGTCAAGCAAATGAGTTTAGGTGGGATATCATGTTTTCTGAATAATCAAATGAACTATATTAATAGGCGGCATGGTAACTGGGTTTTCCCACGAGGATTTCTTCATTAGTTGTGAAGTTCTGAAGAAAGTATCATTACCAAAAATTTCAAAATGATGCAGAAGACTCGAGCCCCGATTATCCCCAGAGATGAATCAGCTCGAGCCAGTCAGACTATCAACGTCCCGCGGACGTTTCAACACGATATATTCATTCATTATTTTAGTTATTTTGCTTACAAACAGACAAACAAATTTACAAACAGATCACGGCAAGCATATAACGTCCTTGGCAGAGCTCAACATAGGAGTCATAAAAGCTTAATTTCTCGTGGTGTACGTATATTCTTTATCATAATAATGTTTCCTTCGCAATTCATCTCATGCCCGTGCTGGTTGCAGTAGTGATGAGAGGTGCATTCAGTATTACTTCTCACTGTGCTGTACTTGCCTTGTAGTTGAAAGCAGAAAGCAAGCCTGATGAGACAACGTCTAGGAAAGGGGACAAAGATAGTTTTAATATACCGGAAGATACAGAAATGCCGCCAATGCGAAGATCCACAGAATCAAGAAATAGCACACGCTGGCAGGATAACCCTGACTATAAGGTATGTTCCGGTCTTACCCTTAGAGGTATTTTAATCTTCCTCAGTATTAATTTCATCAGGTAATACTATGCCTGTACCTACACATTGTACGCCCTATGCCTTATGCTGGATACACTGTGGTCAGTGGTTTGTCCGTGCCTCTGTATGATTTATATTCGACCCCGATACCCTGTACGTTATATTGTATCTCTATTGTCTCTCTATTTCTTATATACTACACCCGATCCTTTCCCTACACTATTTTCCTATATACTAAACTGTATATTTATGAACTTCGCATTTGGACTGCAGACGAAGTACGGTACTATGTATCGTTTGTCTATTCTTTGTTTGTTTATCGTAGATATTCTCCAGGATGGTTATATACCAAAAGTTAATGGAGTTCCCCTTTACCCTCCGCTGAATTTCGGCTAGTGATACCAAGGAGTTCAGTAGTCCTTGAACAAAACGTTTTGTGTCGTGATGGCACAGTGCTTTTCATATATTTGTCAAGAGTGGAGCATTACCACAATAGTAGCTTCATTACGTAGGAGCCGACTGGGCTCGAACTGGTAACAGCTGGAACTGTAGGATTGAGTGTTGGCTTTTGAGTCATGGATTGCAACTTCAAGCCTGGTCGGCTCCCACTTATGGTGAAGCTATTATGGTGAAGCTCCACTCTTGGCAAATATATAGATATAAAGATGTATTACAAATCACTAGTGAAACATTTACAAAACGTGCACCTGGCCGATTTGATGGTACAAATGAAAAGTTTTAAGTAGATATATATTACCTAATTTTGTATCCTATCTGGTCAACAACGAGCTATTTCATTTATATGGTTTCAAGTTTTTCTTGTTTTTACAAATATTTCCTAACTAGATTTATACGCGGCAGCAAGCAAACAATGATTTGTCGTCTGAGCTGCATAAAGTAGTGGATACACGCAATGAAATTTCTGTGAACAAACTTGAATAGCTAATGGGTTTTATTATATAACTAGCGTGTATGGAAAGGCTTAAAGGCACGATAGGAAGTCTCTATTAGGTTAATCGTGGTATTATACGTTCTTAGACGCCAGCCATAATAATATATATCTACATTTGCTTCAGGATTGAAGTAGACAAATAGGCTGAATGAACACCATTATTGTCTGCTGAGAATCTATTAAGGTGCAATTAATTGGCTTATAACGTGTTGTCCTCATTTACTGCTAGCTTAAGCGATGTGTTTCCCAAAACCATTTTCTTTCGGCGCGTTCGCCGTTATAGGAAGCCTTATTGAACAGAAATATGCAGTGGGGCATAACATCTCTTTAATTTACTAGCTGAGTTGCTAATGTTATTGTCAAAACAGATAACTTGTAATAAAATTAAATATTGGGTAGGAAGTCTTTAAGGAAAGTGACCTAGAATGTAAGATCTTGTGGAGAGCTAACATTGTCTGGGGTGCGCCGCTTATGGAATAGTTGTCCTTTCTTAAAAAGGAAACAAGGAACAGGGGTTTTCTTGAGAATGTAACTTCCCCCTGCCTACCCATGAGTCGAGCTATGACTGTAGGCAGTGATGAAGCTTCAGGCAAGCCTCATACGGAGCAATTGTTAGTTGTAGCAAAAATGTTCGACAGGCTGGAGCCAATTGAAATCAGTCTCGGGCGTCGATGTGTGTCTGGTGTATCGGCTCAACATGTTAAGTGTAAAACTTTTTGCGGCATTTAAGGTTTTAAAAGGTTTTATTTACGGTATATTTCTAGAGTGAAATGTAATTTAGGTACAGTAGTGTAGACAATCTAAAACTTCGATGATTGGCTGGTAATTCAAGAAGGTTAATAAATATGGCTTAGAATATGACTTTGAATTAGCATGTATCCGCCGTTTGCAAGCTTGCGTACCCACAGGTCTGTTCTACGTAAAACATTGTACCATAACATTCATAACACAAGATTCATGGAATTTACCGTTATCACCGAAATGATAATTACCTCTGACTTATGTGGACATGTCGCCGTATGACATTGTATCACATTTTCCCCTGAAATTTCTATATATCACCAGACAATGTTTACTAATGGCCTATTTCTTCATTTTTGTGGTCCCATTTCTTTATCTAGTAACAACTAGTACGCCTTGCCCCATGCGTGCTTGAAGATCATTGAGTTGAAACGTGATGTCAAATGAGTGCCCTTTACAGCAACAATAGCGTAGTGTTAGAGTGCTCGCTTTGCATGCTGGTTATTGTGGGTTGGATTCCCGGACTAGGTCGAACCAGACTTGAAAAGTGATACCAAATAACTGTCTGACCTTGCGACAATTAACATAATAACCACTTTACAATACACCAAAGGGTGTGGAATGAAAGGTATTTTACTCTAAGAAGGCGACGTATATTTTTTAAACTCTCCTTTACATGGAAACATCGTACGTGAAAGTAAGAAAGTTTATAATTATAGTAAACATATTTAAAAAGAACAAATCAGAGTTATTCGGAAAGAAATGGGAAAAATTACGCAGAGAGGACCCTGAGCTGCTTGGCCAAACGATGTCAAATCAAGGACCCCCACTACGTTGCACTGAGGCGTACTGAAGAGAAGAATCTGCAGCTGAGTTTTGCTCTCTATAACCTTGTAGAACAAGCATGTCTCCCATTTTACGGGTGCGTTTTGTATTCTGCACTGTGGGAATACATGAATTTGTATTCATTTATTGATGCCTGGTATATTCTGTACGCTAGAAGAGGAGGCATTTGTGTCCATTTACTAGTAGATTGTGTATTCTGCACCCTAAAAGAGGAAGCATTTGCATCCATTAACTTACACCTTGTGTCTTTTGCACCCTAAAAGAGGAAGCATTTGCATCCATTAACTAACGCCTTGTGTCTTTTTCACCCTAAGAGAGGAAGCGTGTATTTCCATATTCGTTATGTAATGGATTACCTATAATCGGATGTGTGCAAAATATTATTTTTAATTCTCATGGATTTATTATGCGTAATTCTTTGGGTAAACTCGACACTTTTGTTGGTATTTACTCATCGTTTCTTTCCTCTTTTTTGTTAGGGAATGAACATTTTCCTCTCAGAGCAAGGTTTAAATGGCACTGAGCGTGTTGCAGTCGATAATCTTGTGACACAAGAAGAATGTGACAAATTGATGGATCTTGTTGAGGTTAGTCATGAGCGTTAGTACAATAAATCTCCTTGGTAGTATGGTGTATTGGATTGCTCCTTAATTAGATTTAACCGAGTATAGAGCTGTCACCGAATAATAAATTACCCGGCAGAATAATGTGGCGTATCTGTCGATAATTAAATTTTTTATTGTTTGTGTAATAAAATTAAAATGAAGCTTACTACAGTGCCTAATTAGAGCAATTGTTCTGTTGTTGCTTCATTGAAGTGCGTCACCTTTTTTGATATGAGAATAAGTATAAGTTTAACCCATATGTTGATGCAAGGATTGTACAAGTAGCAAATGATAGTGTCCATCAATCTTGATTATTTCTGCAGCTATCTCATCAAAACCACGACTTGTAATGACTGATATCGGTAATTACTCGCATGGTTGAAATATTGTTGTTGGTTGAATTTTGACATGGTTGATTCGCGAGCTAGAGGCGACGGAATCTGAGTCATCGTTGACTTTTCTTGCCCTGCATAGAGATTACCAGTGATTCTACTTAAGCGCAATTTCTATAACGGTGGAATACCGAGTGGCTTAGAACATACGAGTCTTCCGTCTTTGCATTACTTGTGTCCATCGCTAGCCATGGACGGCACAATGAAAGCTTTGTAGGCAATGCAGTACTTAACGGAGGGTAAGGGGGACAGTTGCCCCCCCCCCAAGAAATTTTCAATTACGTTTAAGGTTTTTGATAAGGACTTCTGAAGTCATAAAGAACTATCCCACAACCTAGCGTATGCCGGACGATGTCACCTAATCAGTTTGTTCGCTAATAAAAAGGTGTTTTCTGGTGATATAAAGACGATGGTCAAAATAATTTTTCCCCAACTGCCCCTGGGTTTTTTTCTCAATGTGATATCACCTTGCGATGCCTTGTGCCTTAAATTGCAGAGAATTGGCAAGTGTTTTCTTACTTTATGTTTCTGGGGATGGATACGAATCATGATAATCAAATTCAAGATCTTTAGATTGAACGTTGTGCAATTTAAACACTGGACCATCCAATCACGTAAATTGGGAAAATGGGTAAAATAGTTTTAGTACTTTCAGGTACAATATCATTAAGGCTTTTTTACCTCACTTTCCAGCTACATTGATATGTTGTACAGTGCATTTTCGTTTACCCGACCCTCACTTATCCAAACTCCGTGTATCCAAACGCCACAAGTGAAGCAAAATTTTAGAAGAGTTTTTTAAAATACCCATCAATGCTAACAGAGTGAATTTGTAAGCTAGTTCAATGCAGAATCATTAAAACTTTCTACAATTTGTCAACATGCTTTACGAATCCGGAAATTGTGCACTAATAAACTTGCTCGGACCGTCTGTGCGCGTTTATTCCATTTGAATACCGGACTTTATGTGGTCTGTTTTGTATAGTTTGTTCTTTCAGTGCGATGTGTGGTAAAAGATTTTTCTTTTTAAGGAAAAATATATCCTCGTTTATCCGAATTTCAGCTTATCCGAACACTTCTTTATGCATTTTAAGTTCGGGTCGTTTGGATAAACAAGAATGTACTGTGCTGAATGTTCCTTCTTGTCAAGTACTTTTGCGAATCCACTTAAGCAGTCCAATTCTCCTACTCTCCATCCCCCGCCCTCCTCCGGCAACACCTTTGAGTACAGTGGCGCGTGACAAGTTACCGTGTCTTCAATGGCAAGGTACTATGATGGTATGGTGATATAACTTTTGGCCTCGTAAGGTCATGGTCTTCAAAGTCGTGAATGTAATTAAAATCAACTCTTGTTTTTATTTACACTCGTTTGATTTTTGCACAGCAAGCAGCAGCAACAGGTGATGATGCTATTGAGGATATTAAACGGATGGATCATATCACTGGTATTAAATATAAACACGTTAGTAACATACAGTTCGTGATTATATAACTTATTTACTTAAATAGTATAATATACTGATATCGATTAATTAATGCTAAGGTGACAGCAACAGACTTTAAAAGGTACAAAATTACAATAATTCTTCGAATTTAAACCTTAATTAAATAGTCAGATCAATTTGAGAAAATTTTGTACTCAAGGTTGATGTGCATGTCGGACGGTGGAGTGTAACATCTTATGTTTACCGTAAAAAGTCGGCGTATTTTATGTTAAATGTTATGATTCTAATTGTTGCTGATTGACTTGTATGTTACGAATTAAAATATAATTTTAAAGCTAAAAGTGAGCTTGGTAGGAAACAAAACAAAACTAACGACGGGGAGCCGTTTTCCTGTTAATCATATACTCGACGTTCAATTTAGATTGTCAAGCTATACTGTCCTTATATTTTCCTGTTTCATCAGTCCCCAGTTCCCTATTTGCTGTGGTAGTATCTGGCTAGTCAATTCTTTAGAGCAAGAAGTAGTAACCTACTGCCTGCACAGCGAAATCTTAAGACCTGCTTAAGATTTACATTTGATTTGACCTAAAGTTAAGCGTCAAAATAGTTGTGATTGACACATCTGAATCGAACAAAAACGATCAATTTACACCCGTTTTTTATCACGGAGTGTACCATTGAGGTCTGTTTAGGGATTGTTTGGATTAAAACCATTCTAATTGACTTTGATTGGACCATAGTATTCATAGTACTATTCTCCGTGACATACCTCTAAGGTTCCCTTGATTCAATAATATAATGAAGAGGCTAAATCCTTTCCCATATGCTCTTTGCATGCTAACCCATTTGAAGTTCTTGGATGCAGGAAGTTCAAAATTATCTTTCACCACAGTTGAGACAAAAAGGAATACAAAACACTTGACTCCTCTTGTAACGGATTTTTAAAAAGATCTTAAGACATGTGTACAATCATAGCGGTAAGTACTTGTGCTGACGGCCTTGGGCAATGGAAAAACACACTGTAGTGCATCTTGATCGTGCGTTTCGCGGAATAGACACATGAGAATGTGTAGCTCCCCTTCCCAGATAGTTGCCAATATTTGCTGCAGTGCAATGTATGACTTTTGTAGAAGGGATAAATTAGGGCAACCATGTAAGTCTGTTATAGTTAATCTGTTAAAGTGCTTTCCTAGGATGGTATTCAGCTGGGGTTTTTTTCCGTTTGTGTTCTTAACTGAACGTAGACATGATAAATCATCTGTTTTTATCGACAAAAATAGTTTGTGAAATGCTTAGCGTAAGATGTAATATTTATGAAATTAAATTAACATGAACTCTCGTCATAAACATTTAGAAGGAATTTAGCAACACCAGCAAAATAATCATCGTTTGTCAAATTGGCCCCTTGACGTAAAATGGATGTGCAGTCAATGTCCGTTCCTGTATCCAAGCTTTTATGCTTCCCCTTGCGAGCATATTTACCTTGTTTTTTTCGTTTGTTGTCTATTTCAGTTTAGTTTTTATTTTGTATGTTGGGTTCTTTTTTCCCCTGTATGTCTCTTTTTCTTCTTGTTGTTATTTTTAGCATTCTGTATTTGTTGTAGCTTCCTTCGCTGGTTGTCTCTTGTCTGTTTGTTTCGTTTACACTTTGACTATTTCCTTATGCCTGTTGCCGTATTTTCTTGTTTTTCTTTGCCATTGTTTTATTCTTTGTTTCTTCCCTTTTTTTGTCTTTCGCCGGTAACTTTCCTACCTTGCCGTATTTTTTGGCTTCTTCAAGTTTCCTTGCGATTGCGATCTTGCCTTTTTTACACAGCGTTTGTATGTGTCTGTGAATGAACACTGTGGAGTAACCAGCCATACGTGAATGCTCTTGCATCGTGCACTAGATTTGGCACGTCTTGAGGGGTGGATGAACCAACTATGGTAAGAAGCGAGCTCCCCCTTAGGGACTTGTTTGGTAGGGGACGTGTCCTTAAGAGGAGCTATGTCGGATAATTGACACATTGAAGTCCAATGTTGTCTTGACTGTCGTCTTACACTGAGATTTTTCAATCTTGATTTCTTGATATTTAGAGGTTGGCAATCGATGGTGATGGTTACAAATCAACACACACCCAACCAAGTCGGCCATTTACTGATAAAGAAACTTTCAAAGGTGTCAATATTGTGCGAGCTGCTCAGGTATTAATTAAGATAGGCATTTATTTTATGTATCTGATTAAATTTGTCTTGAAAACGATTTTATAGGTTTTGTTCCGATTCTTAAAAATTCTACTTCATTTCTAGAAGAATCAAGATGCCTTTAGACCTTACATCGTACTGTTGCATTGTAACTCAATAATTGTTCCCTGTCGTTTTTACCATCGCTAGGTCCACCTCAGGTATAGTCGAGCAGACTGTTGTCACTGCTGATAAGATCTTTCTCTTTTCTTCACCAAGCACTGTGAATCGGAATGGAGTATTAGCCTTCAGAAACGGGTTTGTAACAGTGGCATTTCACAGTCCAACTGACTGACTCCCGTACATTTAGTCACGTTTTCCAATGACAATGTGGCTGTTTTCAACGATATCTCGGCTGTACCAAAGCAAAATTTCAAGTGTGCACACTTGCACAAGTGTGTACTTAATATGCTTTAAACAATAACACACACCCCGGCCTCCCTAGCACCCAACCTGCCACGCCCTTTGGCAAGTGTGTAGGACTATTTTCGAAAAAGAACTCGGGTGTGCATTTTCAGTACTCTGCAGTCCGGGTGTGAGACGATATCACTTTGTCATAAAGCGATTTTTCTTAAACAAGGTTGAAACCCACTGGCATCAAATGACCCTTAATGTTTATGACGAAGTGAAGTTATGATTGTACTCGCTGAAGTATCGGACCCATTGTCGTAATCACTTCAAGTTTGATGCCAAACTGCTGAGTAGGAAAAGTCAAACGACGCTTGGTCATATAACAGAGAACCTTCACTCATGTTTTGGTCACTTTTCATTGCCGCTAACACGCGGCACGTGTTTTGTGCCCAATTATCACTGTTTTCACTAGATCCAGTTGCAAATAGGCAGGGTGGTGTAGTGTAATAAACAGAGTTAAGTGGTGATGGTGACTACGGATACTTTGATCCCAGGTCTCACGATTCCAAATCTTATTATATCTGCTATCAAACTCAAGTGTAGTATGGACACTCCGTGGAGAAAAATACTTGGTGGCGTTTAAGAGAAAAATTGTAACTGATTATATCTTCAATCATTCATCATCAATCGTCTTTCGTCATCATCATCTTCTCCATTATCATCATCATCATTATTATCATTATCATTATCGTCGTCGTCATCATTTTCATCTTCATCATCATGTTCATCTTCGTCATCATCAGTATGAATCATTATCATATTCATCGTCATCAATATGAATCATCATATTTGTCATCATTATTATCATCATCATCATCATCATCATCATCATCATCATCATCATCATCGCCTTCATCACCTTCATCACTTTCGTCATCTTTATCTCCGTCATCTTCATCTTGATCATCTTCATCATCACCAATATGAATCCTTATCATATTCGTGATCATCAATATGAATCATTATCATATTTATCATCATCATCATCATCATCATCATCATCATCATCATCATCGTAATGATCGTTGTCATCATCATCATAATCATCATCATAATCATAATCATCATCATCACCAGCATCACCATCATCATAATCATTATCATCATCATCATAATCATCATCATCATCACCACCACCACCATCATCACCACCACCACCATCATCACCACCACCACCACCATCATCATCATCATCATCATCATCATCGCCTTCATCACCTTCATCACTTTCGTCATCTTTATCTCCGTCATCTTCATCTTGATCATCTTCATCATCACCAATATGAATCCTTATCATATTCGTGATCATCAATATGAATCATTATCATATTTATCATCATCATCATCATCATCATCATCATCATCATCATCATCGTAATGATCGTTGTCATCATCATCATAATCATCATCATAATCATAATCATCATCATCACCAGCATCACCATCATCATAATCATTATCATCATCATCATAATCATCATCATCATCACCACCACCATCATCACCACCACCACCACCATCATCACCACCACCACCATCATCATCATCATCATCATCATCATCAACATCATCAGTTTTAGGATGGTTTATTATTATCAGTTGCTTAATTTTGTGTTGTTTTTTTTCCTTGTAGGCTGTGTATCAAGGATTAGCAAAACCGGAAGAACTTGAACTCTACCTTAATATTAGCAAGAAGGCACTGAAGTTCACTGAGGACTATTTTGATCTGCGCAAACCATTACATTTTGCATTCACACATTTGGTATGTAGGACAGCCTTACCTGAAGGTATGCAACTTGCCACTTGTGTTATACCCTACGCTAGGGAGTGGTGTAAGAGTTTTCTTGTGGTTTGTGTGTTTGTTTTCTGACATTTTTGTATCCGGGAGAACTGCGTTTTTTGGTTGCCAGGCTGCACGCCCTATGCCTAATTTAACATGATGGATCCCAGTCCTCCGTATCAGTGTGACCGCATCCGGTGAACCATCGTTATACAAGTGTAAAGTATCTGCAAATTAATTTCAACGACAATTTTTAGACCTAGGGTGTCCAAATTATAAAGGCTGTTTACTTCAACAAGAGGATATTACTAGAGTGTGTGAAAAGAGATTCCATGATATTGGCATGTGCTAGATTAACTCTCCACTACTCCCCCCGTGTCAATGATCAACCCTCTTTCATCGTCATAACTGACGAACAACTGTAAGTATCTATGTAAGGTTGTTTTATTGTTCAGTACTTGTATGGTGTACAGCAGTTCGTGAGTTTGAATTTGAGTGTTGCCTGTTCAAAGAATGCCATCGTTCTCGCTTGAAAGGGCTTGTGCTGCGCTTTGCTAGTACTACAGTCATTAAGGGAAAAGTGTCGGTAAATAAACTATTACCTAAAACTGAAACGTATATGAAATGTGTACACTCTTCACCCTTTTGTCGAGGACACTTATCTGTGGTCAAAGTTTCTTCCAAGAGGGCATTTTAAGCAGGAAGTACCACAATAAAGAAGTGCCTATATTGCTCACCAAGCCTAGATGCTTTTTGGACGCTCTCGTAGTGCAGTGTCAGTATTTCTAGCCTGGGGTTTTATGTTACATTAACGATTACTGGAATTATTCAAAAATGTCTCCTGTTGATGCTACCAGATCGCTGCTATTATCGACAGAAATTCAACAAGAAAAGAGACAACCTGGTCTCCAATTTTTCCGAATCCTTGTCGCTTCTCGCGCAAATCTCATGGACTTGTTTCTTTTATAATTTACGAAAATCGTACGATCTCACACAACGAACATTACAACCAGTCATTTTAATGCAAGCTTCAACAAATTGTAGTCACATGGAGTGCACTCGGTTGTGATATTGTGATATCTCCAAATACTATTGCCTTGGATCAGATCACGTTTTTTTTTGGGGGGGGGGAGCAAATTAACTGTACAAATCAAGAGCAAAACTAAAGGTGGGGAACAATGCAGATAAAGGCTTGAGTGAAAAGCCAACAACGATTGTCTTATATATCCAAGCTTAGATATACTTCCAGACTATATAGCTAAGCTTCCTGTGGATTAAAGGCTTCATTGCAGTTCCACCCTGGAATAATGTGGTCGGGTGTACATCTGCAAAATCATCTTTAACTGAATTGACCGGAACTGTTTGCGGAATCCGACTTACCTTCTGATTGATATGGGCCAGTAAGAAATATGGTTCCAAAGAACAGTGGTTAACCTCTTGAAGATGTGGGGATTTTGTCATCAACGACTACTGAGAGACTAACTAATGAAGACATTTCTCTCTCAAAATGTGCAAAATTCTAAAATATTCTTGATTTTGTGTCGTTGATGATTTATATAGTTTTTATCGCAAGATTTTTTTACTAGAGCAATGGTCACCTTTGAATGATCTTCCATCTATCCCTCTCTCTCATGTCTTCTTTTTTGATTTAAGTTTCAATAAATTATGTAATAGTTGCTCTGAGGAACTCTGTAATCTCATGCCGGATATGATCATCTTGTTGATTGTCCCATGTCACTTGTATGAATTAGATTTAAAAAATTATCACTAGTCTTTGTTTATCCGTTAATGTTACGATCTTCGTTCCGATACCCACAGTTTACCCATTCTGTAACCAATTTGTGAACATTCGCGTGTTTATTTCTCAGTGGCACTTTCATTTCCACTTATTCGTCCCCTCTGCTGCTGTCTCGTGTATGTCCCTTGGGACGCTATCAAACATTTGTTAAACGAAGACAAGCAAGATTCATCATGGTCAAGTTTGAAGTCATGGTGGTGGGCAGGCTCGTTATTTTAATCATACACTTACAAGTCAATAACATGAGAACAACTCCTGAAGTTGAGCCCGGCAAATGATAGACGAGATCCCGGCTAGTCGGGCCATCCCGTTTTTCATGTCATGAAATGCTTACTAATAACAAAAACAGCTATGAACACCGAGATCTCGGATTAAAATCATGGTTATGCTTAAGATCGTTATAGTTTTATTTTATCATCATCGAAATAGTACTCATAATTGTGAGTATTTTTGGATCATATGTGTCGTTAAGAATATAGTCTTAATGAAGTTTATTTACGTGGCTGTTACCGCAGCAGTGGCATAGTGGTATAGTTCTCGCTTTGCGTATGGGAGGTTGTAGGTTTCAGTGTACGATCAGGTCAAACCAAAGACTTAAGAAATGGTACATGATGCTTCCCAGCTTAGCACTCAGCATTAATGAGATTGATTATGGAAGTTAAACACACAATGCGACCAGTGGGCCAGCCCCCTACTGTAGCATTCACTGTGTTTGCACAGCTGTGTGGCCCAAAGGCTAAGGAGATGGTGCCAGCCTATACAGCCAAATGATGTGGGAAGGAACGTTGACTTTGACTATCGATAAGGAGGTCGTTATCGTAAAAGCTATCGTCTACATCGTGGGTGTGATTATGGCCGTCGTGGGGTTCATAGTCACTTTTACCACATTGTCACATGCGGGAATGAACAGTTAAGTCTAGATGATCCAATCGTGCCCTATGACGGATTACGATGTAAGCCAGGATTATGATGTGCTAAATTTGAATACGAATATCATAATACAAGATACTGTTGCCGTGCCAGCCTTTAGGGTGATTGAAATCGTCAGTAAAATTTCCTCTCCCCTCTTGGCTACCCCCGGGCTACCATAACCTGATTGGCCGCGGTTTGAATAGCGCTTGTGAAAATTCATAGATTCATTTTGTTACATTTTTTTATATCTTCTTGTTTTATGATAGCCGCTGAAGGTGATCCATTTGATCCGGAAGCTGTTCACCTCAGTCATCCGGTACATTCGGACAATTGTCTCCTTGGTGCTGACGGATTTGGTACGTGTCCGAAACGACTGCCAGCATACACGTGGAGGGATTATAGGTATGTAAAGGATTGATACGTACTCAAGATCCGTACAACTTATGCCAAAAGGAAGTTATATAATATGAATATATGATATACAAAGTTGGTGTCAACAAATTACGTCAGCAAATTATACCAAAAAATGACGTCAGAAAATGACGTCAAGAAATAGTGTCAACAAATGATGTCAACACGTAATGTCAACAAATCATATCAGCAAGTGATATCAACAAATCATGTGAACAAATCATGTGATCAGATGACACCAAAATTGATCCTACTAGTATGGTAAGCAAAATGATTTTTTGTAAGAAAGTTAGCCATGGTGTTTTTGTACCGAGCCGTTGCAAGGGTTTGCTGCCCAATTATTGGGTATTAATTATTACAGGGAAATTTTAAAGTGAGAATTGAATGAATTAACAATTTTTATTTAAAGCTAGTAGGAAGGCCCTTAAGCATGCGACTTCCCCCTCCACCCCCCCACAAAACGCCTACACCCCAATTTCTGGTATGGAAATACTGCAAGTTTACGATGTAAGCATTTCGCAATCTTTTGATGTGAGCTCTGCAGGGAAAAACAAGTAAATATTGGTACACTTACGAGGCATTAATCGCGTTGGATTAAGGCCGATCAGGGCGATCTTATTCTCCTTCACCATGCAATTATGCAGAGCCCTAATTGTACTTCATGCAAAACATCTTAGTTTTATTTGATTTTTTTTCTCAGGAATTCTAAAACTCTTACTCCAATTTCTAGACGAAAACAATACTTACTACTCATAAATCATAAGTAGACAACAAGAACGTTTGCGGTGAATTGTTCTAGGTAAAAAGAGTCTTCATTTGAAAGTATTTTCATGAGCTGATATGTTAAGGTGGTGCCATCAACAGTTTGCCAATTTAAATATGATTTGTTCTGATGAAGATCAAGGCCTGAATGGGCTCTCCTTTAAGCTTTTAGCCCCCTCCCCCGCAAATGTTCAACTCCCCTTTAATGTTTTCTTCCCCATTCTCAGAAGACGACTTATCAGTTGGCATAGTGTAATTGCTCAAGTTGCCGTGATTAATGCCTTATTACAATGAAAGTAAAGGGGCATACCTTGCTGTGATCTCAAGTTAAGGTTCAGGAATGCGGGGTTTCAGTAAATTGAGACCATGTGGAGTCCCGATTGTGTTTTCACAACATCACGCAGTGGTACGTTTCAGGAATCAGGTAGGTTCTTAGGAATCTCAGTAAAATCAGCTTTTCTATTAAGCTCGATTTTAAGCAACAAGGATGCCGCCAGAATAATCCAAACAATTGAGAGAGACGCGCAGTCTTAAACCCCATTAAACAGAAGCGCATTTATTCACCTTAAATTGGATGCCCACATGAGACCATGGACTCCCTGAAGTTACTGTAACAGAGTAACTTGGTAGTCCTGGGGAATTATAATGCCGCCTATTACGACATAGGAAGCAGAGGATAAGGATACCAACACAAGCAGCCATTATCGTATTACACTTTCGCCGCGTCAAAAAGTTTTGATGAATTATAATTCATAATTATTATAATTATTATAATTATAATTATAGACGAGTGAGCATGTGATATTTTTATTCGTATGTCAGTACAATACTTGCAGGTCTTTGACAGTGAATAGGAAAGTAAAAATAATCGCAGATTTACAGGGTTATGGTTAATAAAGTGAAATAAGAAAAGTGTATCTTAAAGCGGGACTAAAGGAGAAAAGGAAGTAGAGAAAAAAGAAGGGTGGGGAAAAAAGAAAAGGAAGTAGGGAAGAGAGGAGGGAGGGGAAAAAAGAGAAGGAAGTAGAGAAGAAAGGAGGAAGGGGAAAAAAGAAAAGGAAGTAGAGAAGAAAGGAGGGAGGGGAAAAAAGAAAAGGAAGTAGAGAAGAAAGGAGGGAGGGAAAAAAAGAAAAGGAAGTAGAGAGGGAAGAAAGGAGGGAGTGCAATTCATGCCACTATAAAGAAAGAACTTCTTGCTTGCAAGGCGCTCTATGCGAGGCTAAACGTTTTTTATCTACTAGATCTTGGTCTAGCAGTTCTTGTAAAGTGGCCAGATAAACGTCGGATTCTTTCTCTAAATAAAAGCACATTATAAGTTAGAGATCACAGGGTGAAGATCTTGTGTTTGCGAGATGTGTGCACCTAAGAAGTGATAAATTACTTCAGTGTCCAAGTAAGAATAGTTAAAGGCAAGCTATGGTGGACGTGAACTTATGTAGTTGTATAGTGCATGACCATATGCTTACAATTAGACCAGAGTATTTGTCTTGCCTGTTGAATCGGGGACTTTGATAACATCCTTTGGATGATGTACAATAAGTATGGTAAGCTGAAATAACTATTTCAAGTGAGAGAAAATAATTTATTTGCCAGTACACCTGATCTCACAGATGGTAGATACGGTCTGCTTGGTATCTATTTGTCAATAAAATGTTTGAAAATAGAATTGCAAAATACGATTAGTTGTGTTTTATATACCTCACATTACGTAGGACTGTCCAGAATATGTAAAGTACGTGTTCCTACTGCTTGCGTAGGATACTTTCAAAAGATAGTAATTTCCCATTTTCCAGGGTGCATTTCTTTTAGTCATTTTCGCCTTAACCAAAGTCGCAAAACAGATTTTCGATAAATAGTACCGCCAACTTTCAATCCATGGACAGTAGAACGTTAAAAATTGGCATGTTATGTTGCCAATGTTTGCCTAAGAAATTTACTGACTATACCCACTGTTCCTATGTACGATCAAAAATAGGACTACTCACCTACTAGAACCATGATTACACGAACGTTCATAATTTTCTTCGAGAATGTTATGCCGCTTGGGCGTAGTTAGATACATCTTTTCAGTGTTGCTATCGATTCAATCAAGCACTGGGCTTTCCAGGGGACTCCACCCGACGTCATCATGCTGCCTTCACCTCCCTTGTCTGCGGCCACGATGGCAGTATCCCTCTCTGGTTTAGTAACCTTGTGTTTTCGGTTTCTTTAGCGTGGTAGTTTTTACAGGAGTGGGTTGTTAGCCCAAACTCAACCTCCGCTCAGGCTCACTGTCAGGGTGCCTTTCCATTACGGGCTTTACGGCTTACAACCTTGGGTGGGTGGCCGAAATTGATCTTTTGATAGCGCCTGCCACTTGCTGCCCTGCTGATTTCACTACGACCGAAGTCATATCCATCCTGTCCCATGTTCTGAGTTCACCAGGCACACAAGGCAAACCTGGAGGCGAGGGCCCTCAAGCAGTCCCAGTAGATACATTGTTTGTTTGTTCGTTTGTTTGTTTGACTATCTGTCTATCTGTCTGTCTATGTATTTGTAAAGAGTTCAGCATTGCCACAATAGCTAAGTGGGAGCCGACCGGTTTCGAACTTGTAATCCTCGGGGACAAAAGCCAACACTTAAGCCGATGCGCTTTCAGTCCGTAAATTATTAATGGTCCAATAGTCTAAAAAATGTATGTAAGATTTCTAGGTGTAGTTTTATGTACAAATTCAAGGTCTTGGAGTTCCTTGTCTGATAAACTCGTTTCTGTGCGCTGTTGGCCGTGGCTGCAGTCAGTACTTTGGAGTTGCTACGTAAGCAGTTACTGCAAAAGTGACAGGTTGATTTTTGCAACGATTTTGATATTGTTTATTGATAGTAGATCGAATTTGATTGAAAATTGTTTTCATACAGTTGATTCGTGAATTTTGTGTATTATTGACCACGAGGACTGCAGTATAATCTCCTGAAAACTTCCCTTTCCAGTGTCCAGTAACCACAAGAATATTTTTTGGTTCGTAAAATAGACAAGGGAAGTTTTTGCTTAACCAATGGCCTATTTTTATATTTTTTCCTGGAAATACATCACTCAGGGGAATTCAAGGACAATCTTCACTGTCTTTTTAGTGCCATCTTATACCTCAATAGTGATTTTGAAGGAGGTGAATTTGTATTTGCCGACCATAAACAAAATATCCAGGTACTTATGTCAAAATCTTATTCTAATTGA
This sequence comes from Chironex yamaguchii, assembly GCA_024741275.1. Taxonomy (NCBI): domain Eukaryota; kingdom Metazoa; phylum Cnidaria; class Cubozoa; order Chirodropida; family Chirodropidae; genus Chironex; species Chironex yamaguchii. The sequence goes on from JANTCA010020116.1 coordinate 23,648, forward strand.
TGAGCCGTATCCTTTTCTGTCGTCCACTGCCTTAGCCATTTATTTCCTACAAGGCCTGACGTATGTTGCTATTGACCTTGTCTGCTCTTCATTTTCTGCTGAGCTTTAACATGACCCTCCAACCGTATAGTTCTCTTCTATGCAATATGATACCAAGGTCTGCAGATGCCGTCACTACCCCCTTCTTTTCTCTCCGCTTGTTCCCTTTCCTCCCTGCTTGCTCCCTTTCCTCCTTACTTGCTCCCTTTCCTTCCTGCTTGCTCCCTTTCCTCCCTGATTCTCCCTTTTCCTCTCCGCTTCTTTCCGTTCCTCGCTGCTTCTTCCCTTTCCCCTCTGCTTCTTCCCTTTCCCCTCTGCTTCTTCCCTTTCCCCTCTGCTTCTTCCCTTTCCCCTCTGCTTCTTCCCTTTCCCCTCTGCTTCTTCCCTTTCCCCTCTGCTTCTTCCCTTTCC
>JANTCA010020127.1:0-24095 GCA_024741275.1 Chironex yamaguchii
CGGTACGTTTGTTAAGTAGAGTTTCTTTGTTTGCTTTCGCAATAGCTACTTTCTCTTCAAGGCAAAGGTGGCAACGGGCTCTTCCACCTCTGTAATGGGACACGTGTTGGAGTATGCTCTAGTGTATAGTAAAACGTTTTCCTTGTTTTTGAAGCTCCTAGGCATTGTTGGAAAGCTCTGTCTCTGTATTGTGCCATGAAACTTTGAGTATATATATGTATACATACAAATATTACTCAAATACCCAACACTCACTAATAGTGTACAAAATTTGTATATGACACAAAAGTGCACAATTCTTTGACCTATTTTATTTTAATCAAAATGTTGGGCTTGCATATTTCATTCCTGCTTAAATACATTTGGAAAACAATTATGGGAATAATAGCAATCAAATATAATACGCAAAGGCATCAGTAAACTTAAGCAATGTATACTAGACAAAAAGAGATAATTAAAATGTACTGCACTAGTTTAGCTAAATTCCTGCCTCCCTACTGTTAATTCTTCCAGGTCTGAATGTATCTGACTGAAACTGCCAGAACTGGTAAAAGTGGGATGTTAAATGAAAATTTTCTCCAGTTAATTACATTTTTTGTATCTTCTATGTATAGGACTACATTGAAGCTACTTAACAATGTCTCATAAAAGAGACAAGCATGGGCTGAAATGGGAAAAAGACCAGAAGGAGAAGAAAAGGCAAAGGTAGTTTGTCATATTGTATTAGACTATTGTATTAAACTAGGATGATGAGATGGTCATCACTACAAGATTGTACAATCTGTCCAATGTACCGTAACTGCTAGGTATGTATGATGTTACATTGTTTGTAACAAATATACTTATATGTGCTATATATTTGGAGTGTAGTCTAAAAAAAGTAGTGCAGATAATGCATAGTCACTTGATGCAAACCTCCTTGCAGTCGACTTTGGTCACAGGCACCCATAGGTTATTTATCTGAAATTTGGTCTGGACAAACAGACTATTTTTTATTTGGTGGCACTCATAATCATAAAACATTTTCCATTCTGAATGGCAAAATTTTTGCAACAGAGTTACATTTGGGAGAAACCTGTGTATTTTCCTGTTTAATGTTTCTGTTTATGAGATTGTTTTTGTCTTCTTGCATTTTTTGTTGTGGACATGGATACTACTACTGTATTCGTCTATGTTATATCAATAGTCATCATGATTATATACATATTTAAGTACTCACGGCTATCATCTGATAATTCCAGTTTGGAGTTATATCGGTCAGATGCTTGAAAAGAATTGTTGTGATGTTTTAAGGCTTCTTCAGTTTCATTCTCTTTACATATATCGTACACACATCCTTTTACACTGGTGTTGAAGAAATTAAGTGTCCTTGTTATTGCTCTCCTCACTCTTGGGTCACCAAATCACATGCCTTGGCTGGATTTTTCCATTAATAGTTACATTAAAATCTCAAAGTGGTGTTAACCACAAATTAATCTAAAGGACAAGTTTCAAATGTATGAATCAGCAATTGATAATTGTGTAAATATTATCCCAGAAGGATGAGACATTTATCTAATGTTTTGTAATTTTTTTCATTGAAAATTAAAAATTAAGAATATTGTCAGGTAATCTTGCTTTGGAGTATTCATATACATGTTAAAAAGTTAAGTACTAAAGATAACATATATTAAAGGCGACTGACATGGACCTTGTTCACTTCACTATGAGGTGCATGATCTGTGACTACATTAATGGTATTAATCATGATTGTTATGTTGACTCATCTTTACATTGATTGACTGACATACTGAGCTAAAGCTACGTTTTTATCTGAACTTCTATTAGTATTTAAGCAATTGTGAAATAATAAATGAAGAGCAATCTTGTCAGAAATTTTACACAATGACATGGTTGTTCAATAAGAATAGCATTATATCCAGGGATGTATTTGCATAGAGACCATAAAACTAGATCACTCATTATTAAACAATCAAAGTGCTTAAAATATGCAATGTATGAGTTTGATGTGGAGAATTGGGAGCCTGTAGCAAGTTCATTGAAACCTGAGCAAGATTTGTAAAATTACAAGAAAATCAGAAGTCTGTCAAGTTTAATGGTATCAATTGGCTAACATCCAACTAATTCAACTGGACCAGGTCAGGCTGCAGTAGTAGGAGTTCTTGTCCAGTCAAATGTCAAAACCAAGCAAGGAACATTGGCAAGGTATAAATTATATATTTCAGTACATTAAGGTAATGTTAGATGTTGGTCTAAAGTTTGAAACTTCAAATAAAAGACCTTCAAATCTTCATGGCTTTTCGGCTGCTGATGTATTTGGAGATCTAACAACAGGAAAGTCAGACTACTTTATCAAATCAGCATGTAGAATTGGCTTATGGAGGACCACAAATCTGGTATTACCTTATCATTAACTAAGGCTGACTATATTGCATATTACTCTATGCCCTTTTTTAAAAAGCAAATAATTGCTTAAAAGTACCTGCCACAGTGTACAGTGTGATTTCCAGCTTGAATATTGCCTTGCAACAGAATTGGTAGTATTGTCCAAGTCTTGGTGGTTGGTCAGTGGAATTGAAATTTCATCATGAAACTGTCATAAAAAGCTTGATTTTCATGGATGGAAAAGATAAGAATTCAGCTCATTCTTAGGAATAAAAAGAAGAAAAGCAGAGTAACTCCATCAGGGAAAAATTCAAATGGATATCAAATTCTTTCTGCAGTATTATTGGACTACCAGCACCCTAGCTCCTTCATGTTTGTTGTTACTTGCATTTTAAGAATACCTGTCTATATTACCAGACAGTGTACTTAATTATTGGATAATTTAGCATGAGATAATTTAGTTTTGCATACTTATTTTTAATGGGATCCACATGGCATAAGTCTGACCTGCATTAGAATTCCAATACTTGCATTACTGGAAAAACTCTTAATTTTGTCAATTTCTTCCTTAGGAATGGCAGTAGGGTTACTCAGGAGTCACTATTACATGCTTAAAACCAATTTTCGGTCCAACAATACCATATTGTTTGCCTATTGTTTTCAACAGGTATCTAGGCCATCATTATAATTAGGATACCTGATTAAGCTTTAAATGTTTGTTGCACCATACTGAGTACACATATAGCATCTGGAGCCGTAGGAGAGGTCAGTGAAGTCCTTCAGATCTCACAAATGCATTGCCCCTCCTACTCTGACCTCTCAGGGCTCTCTCAAAGCTCTTTGGGCTTTGCAATATGAATAACCAGTATTGGTCTGTCTAAAAGTTAAGAGGTTGAGTATATTTATAGATAGTAGAAGGAGAAGTGGATTGGCAACAGAATGCTGGCAACGATTAAGTATTTTTGTTTGTGGTTGTAGATATTGTTTTTGCAAGAACTCTGAGATCAGGTAAAAGGCTCATTTCTGATCAGATTGAGAAGAAGGCACTGTTTTACAGAACTTTTCATAATTAAATCTGATCAACTTCAGTTTTTGATAGGTGAACAACTATCTCTTTCCATTGTCTATAGTGTAAGTCATTCGAACTGGAGTCAAAGCTAGGAGCAACTGGTCTTTTAATTTTAAATAGAGCCAAGATTTAAAACGTTGTGTCAACAACAAGCAGTAAGCTTAAACAATAACATGATATGCTGTAGGGAAGGACCTGCAAAGTAGCTTTTAGCTTGAGCATTGTTGAACTTAGCCTGGTGGATGTACAATTTGAGCCTAATCATAGACTGGTTTATCATTTGCTAAATGGTACAGGTAGGACATTACCATAAGGTAAAAGGCAATAATATTCCTTACTGCAAGACAGACAGTCTTGCCTTGAAACAACTGACTTTGCTTTGAAGGCTGCCATAAAAGTGACAGTTGAAGGCAAGATTGCAGTATGAAGTTGAAGACCCTGACATCTTTGTTGACATAGAATTTAAAGCTGAGGATACAATTATTTGTGTAGAAATTTCCAACCATAAAGAACAGCATCAGCTTTATAGGATTCCCGTTAGTCATTCGTCCAATGTGCACACTCTATTTTTGACAAAACATTTCCCTAACGAATACAGCACATAAATGCTAAAATAGCTAGATACAGAGTGCTGATACAACACAAATGAAACCCCAGGTCCACATTTTCTTGCTGTAAGTGCTATACTCATTTTTCTTAGTATAAATTTCAAACAAATGCATACAACGTCACAATAACATAACAATTAAAAGTTAGATTTAAAATCCTACCTGAGGACCAAAAAATTCATATATGTCTGGAGAATGTTAATAAAGCTTTTTCTTTGCAGTTTTAGTTATTCTTGCTTTATTTAAAAGTTAACAGCAAGATACATATTACTTTATTATTTTTGTAAGACTTTCGATGTTCTGTTTCGGTGATAGTAATGTTTTATGTATAGCCAGATAATGTTGGCAGAACATAATATTCTATCTTTAAGTGATAACAGGAAGCTGCATCAGATTGGGTTTGGATTTACTTGAACTCCAATCAAATGTGCCATTCTATATGGCAAATCCCATCGTTGTCAGCTGTTTGGAACCTGAAATGTCTAAGCATAAACACAAGACAACTCGTTAGCCTAAAATATAACCAATATGCAAAACAATGTCAGTGTACAATGCTTCAACAGCTCCAAGGTAATCACAGTCAACCAGCCAACTGACTAAAGATGGTGGTCTATCATGCACGTATATTCATTACTAATGTTGAGCGACTTGATGGGTGATAATTTTTGTGGAGAATTTATTGAATTCGTTGGGTAGGTTGGTAAGTAGGATTTTGTTTTGACTTCATTTTTTTCAGGGACAAGAAGATACTATTGTTGGTTGTTGCTGGTATAAGTACACAGTCCCTCTTATGACTTTAAAATGTTGAAACCTCATGTTATTATTAGATTACTTAGTTTCAGTATTATTTTGTCCAGAGCCAGGGAGAACATTGCCAGACTTCAAACTCTGTTAAGACAGGCAACTGACAATGAAGACAGCAGCAGAGAAAGAAATGAGAAACTGATGAGAGATATCAAAAGAGTTGAGGACCATGGGCGTTCTCTGGAAATGAAGACACATCACTTAAAGACATTGAAGGCAAACTAACTTTAGCTAACATTAACTTGCATGATGTTCATGATGTTTATTTAGTTGATACTTTCATTGATTTTTACTTGGAATATGATAACGGTCTTAACACTGAGCTATAGTTATAGAATTCTGTTAACCCAAGAGAATGCAATACAAATTTGCTTGAATGCATTAAAGCCACAATACTGACCAAAACTATTAAGATTATTCCGTTTTTTATGTCTGCACGTAAAAGGAGTCATTTCTTATTGAACTGCAATTGTATTCAAAAATCTGTTTAAATTTGCCCTTGGTACATTGTGAGACAATTTAAGTACGCCTATGTTCAACACTGATTTTTTTACCAACAAATGTTCACGATTTGTCATTCTGTTTGTTAGACCACACGTTTGATTGTGCATTGGGACGTGATTATTCCTTATAGAGGTGCCATGCATTCTTTAGGCCATCAGTTCTTTCAGGTTTCAAACATCTCCTTTTAATTTTGTAAATGTGCATGAAATGTGTCATTTGTGAGACACTTTCCTGTTGTCCTGATATTATTTAATTATGTTCAGTTTACTTTTTTGGATTTACTGTATGACATTAGGTTCACTCAATTTTTGAATCATTTGCAGAATGGATATCTCCCTGTGTTACTTTACAATGAAGCCAGTGGTAACCTACCATATCAAGGCTTCAATTATTTTTATCCTATGTGTGTCACGGGTGTGAGACAATTTCTGTGCCCCAAAATGCAAGTGTACTTCAAAAACTAAGCATAGTGAAAGATTTAGTTATTTATTCAAGGCAATAAAAATTGAAGAATTGGTAGAATAGAAAAGATCTTTGTTACAGGGAAGAAAAGAACGCAGTAAAGCTTTTAAAACTGCTGGTGATATCTAGAGCCGTGGAATAGCTCAACATTTCTAGAGGAATGACTCTACGGACGGGCAAAATAAAGTAACAATAAATAAGGAGATCAACATCAAAAAATAGAAACCATTGACTCCCAACGACACAGGAATCACACAAATAGCATATCTTGCGTTCTTCCAGATCTATGGCTGCAAGCAGTAGATAAAGAAACAACAAACACACAGTGATATAGTGCCGCATACGAGTGTATTTTTATCCCTGTTACCACTAAGGTTCATAAACATTTAGTTTAAACATTGATTGCCTTTGAGTCGTAAATAATTTTATTTGAAAGAGTCCAAACTTCTTTGTTGCTAGGTGCTTTTGATTGTCAAACTTTAAGTGTCGATCTTGCTTATAATTAAGTGAATGAATTTCTTATCAATGCTTTAAACCTTAGCATGAGTTTGAGGACTACATGGGTAGAGTTTACCCAAAGTGGATGCAATTGCTAAGACACAATCAGTATGTCCAAGATATACGAGACGCGCCATTGGTAAGTTGTCATAATTTCAGAGATTCGGTGTTGAATTGTTGTAGAATGCAGATCAAAAATTTTTGATTTGAGGTCATCCCAGTGGCTAAAGGAAAACAATTATCGAATTTTTTTAACAGATCCTTAAACTGTTAAAATCAAGTAAATGCTATAGTCAACTTATTAGTCATACGAATGAGTGCAAACGATTTTTATGTACCTTTTAATTGCAAGTTCCGTTCTGAAATGATGCTATACTTTTGTTTTTTATTTTCGTCTGTGTATTCCTGAAGCATTTTATGTTGTTGTCTTTAGGATAAATGTGTTAAACGTCAGCATAGTAAAGCTGTTAAGATCATTGTCGATCAGCTATATTTGTTAAATGATATTGAGATACATATGCTTGGCTGTCTGAGGTTGGCAGTTTGTAAAACCATTGCCATTTGGAAAAGAAACAGCTTGTTGTTCCATTTCCAAATCCTCAGCTTTTGGTAAAATACTGTGCTGGGGTACTGCTATTGATATTACTGACTGTTCACTATTATTTTCTTTGACCCTATATGTTCTTTTGTCGTTTAGACTTCCACACAAAAAGCAGCAGGCAACTTTCGCCATTTCAGTGAACCAAAGAACGCTAGACGGCGGCCTGAAATAGAACGAGCACCTCCAAGAATGCCGTCATTTCTCTCAGATACAAAAGAAAACTTACCCCAGAAAAGCTCCTTACTTTCTCCATCCAATTTCAGTCAGATACCACTGATGCAACAGACAGACGACGTACTTCCTCACTTTCATTCATTTTTTCAGATCTCACCTGACAATGACCAGGGTTACCCCCTTCGGGATAGTGTGAGAATGACCACTCCATTAAGGCGTGATCCTTCCACTACAAGCATGAATAGTACTCAACGCGGCCTGTTTCGTCGGGCACATTCTCCAGAGGCGATTCTGAATGACTCGCACTTGCATGCAGTTGAAAGTTTGGCAGAAATGAGACCATTTTCTGCTACAGCCAAAAGTAAAGCTGATGAATCTCTTAAAGTCATTCCTCAAGTAATGGCTCTTACTCCTGATGGAAGAATTGTTCTTTTACCTATGACTACTACATTGGGTAGTCAGGATGAGTACGTTTCCCGCCCGCTGTCATCAACTCCAAATGCCTTAGATAACAACGATTTAAACATGCGTGCAATGGGCACCCCAGAACGATGTACACCAGATGGCAGAGTCAGCGTGACAGCTACCCTTCAAAATGGATGTAGACAAACCAATGATAGATATTCAGACAAAAGAAATTTTTACGCAGATGAAGATGACATTCAGTCAGACCAACAGTTCGATGACGCCTCGTTCAGACAACAGCAAGTATTTCCTCCCCCCAACGAGTTGCTGGACGCGCCAAGTAGCGTTCGATCGACATCGAATACAAGAATTGTAAGTGTTAAACAGGACAAAGAACTAGGCATGGAGGACGCGACCCCAAGTGATCAAGAGGTAACCCCAAGGTTTAACGAATCAGAGCCTAAGCCAGTAACGAAGGAAGGCAACTGCTCTGTAGGAGACGTAAATGGCAATGATAAGGCCGAGAATTTCAACGACCATTTGGAACGCAGTAAAATTGACTTGGGAGTAGGAGGAAGGGTAGAGGTCACAACAGACTTGCCCAGATCTGAAAAGAGTACCACGTCGCTTCGCATTTTCAAAAACGACTCTAGGCGTGACAGCTTTGAAGATGTCAAGATTATCGAACCAATAAGTATTCCAAGACCCATGCCAAAACAAAGTCCTGTTAGCGAAGGAAGCAAATTTCCAGCTTTAGGAAATTTGGCTTCGAAACTTAGGAACTCCGAAGAGATTTTGTCGCTCCCAATGCATATTCAAGGTAACAACAGTCGACCTTACCAAGAGGTAAACATGCCCCCGGGGGAAAGGAATGTTACTGAGAGTCAGTTACCTGATGACGCTAACTATGGTATTAGTGAGGATTTTTTGGCTGAACCGTTTAATGATCAAGGAAATGTGAACGAAAACGTCAGTATCACTCCAGTACGTCTTTCTGATACGGAAACAATTGAAATTAAAGAATTGGACGGGGTTGTGAACTCTACATCCGGGGAAATCTTCGTTCACAGTGATAGTAAATCGGAACCTGCAAGTCAGAGTAACGTTCGTTGCAAACATCGAGGGATCGAAGATACTGAGGCTAGTAATTGGCTTGGAAATACATTTCTTGCCAACAAAGAGAATATAGTTGATGTAGAAGATTCTCTGGATGACGAGAAGATTGTTAAACAAAGAAATGTAGAGCAAAACAACTTGGATTTGAATGCTAGAAGTCCAAGTGAAAAACCAGATGTGGAAATGCATGGCGGAGAAACGTTGGAGGGTATCCTTTATCCTGTAGGAAAGGAAGTTAGCACACGTGCTGTGAGCAAGAAAGATAGTTTGGCAAACATACATGCTTTAAGCATTGGAGATAGTCATATAAATACAGATGATAGACTAGATAAAGATTATAACGGAAGTCGTCGTCTGTCGCTTGACCTTGGGAGTGTTTCAAACACAGATTCTGAAACTGACACTTTTGATTCTCAAGTGTTAACAGGAGAAATTCAAAGGTATGTGCGGTTTTTAGCTTTCTTCTTGTGCTACTTGTTATAGTATACAGACATTTACATAGCATTTGGTAGTAAATAAGATTAATGGTGCCCAAGGTTATGTGTACCTTGATACATCTAGATAGATTGCATATTAGTGGTATAATTCCGATTCAGTGTGAAGACGTTTTGAAATCACAATCATTCCTTGAACTAAATTAGTCTGCCATAGAGGACATTACACCGGTTAGTAGGATAAACAATACTGCTAATAGACTACCAATGGGTGTTCTGATGGCATATCACTTCTTTCTGCACCCTTTTGCTTTCTAGATTACTCATGTGTTTGTTTTTCTTGATCATTGCACGACTTAACATTACATTTCGAAAACAATTTCTTATGACTTTTACTTCACATTTGTTCCATCTTTCAAACTGAGCCCAGTTTTTAAGCTTAGTAGAAGTATAAACAGTTTTTGAAATGGTGATAAGTACAGTGAAAGAAAACGTTTAGAAATCCTTAGATGTACAACTGATTTAAGAAATTGCAAACGCCCACCGTACAACTGACACATATGTTAGCAGAGTTTGTATGTTACTGTAAACATTGTTGTTTATCTTATGCTGTCGGCATTGCTACTAATTGATGCCGTACAGTAGTATACCTTTCGAATAATACCACCGAAGATCTTCCGAGCAAGTACTTGAGGTATCGCACAGCAAAATGTTGCTGTTTGTAATGTTTTGAGTGATTTTTTCTATTCGTTTGATAATTTACCTCGAGATCATTGGAATATTAAGCATGTTCCTTTTTATTTAATGTTGTGCGGCAGAGAAATTTGCTGACTGTTTTTATGTATACGTATTCTGTAAGCTGTTGTGTTGAATAAAGAGGTGTCACTTGTTCATTTATTGTATCGCCTTTTCTTAATGTGATGAGTAAGTATGTGGAAGTGCTTATATTTTAAACATATAACTAAATATTGAGATTATACACTTGTTGTGTCTTCACACTGCGAACTGCTGAAATTGAAATGATGTAACACTCACCAAAAGTTCACGAAGACACTTGTAATTTGTAAATGAATGCATTAGATTTCACTTCATGCATAAAAGAACAGAATTTCAAGGTTTCTTCCCTTGGCGCGTTTGGCATAGTGGGCGTTGAAAGTATTACTTAAAAAGACGAGAGAAGTTAAACGTATTTTGTTTACTGTCCATTGATAGTTTTGTAGCTTTGTTTCTTCCTGTTGTCAATATCAGTGTTTTAGGAACACAAATTTACACAGTACGCATACTGTTTTCATTGTTGTTATATTTCATGCTAACTAACATGACCATTTATGTTATTTCGAAATCGCTGCTATTAAATCGCTCTTTTTCTTCTCAGATAACTCGTTTAGGTGAACAGGCGTTTTGTAAACTTTTAAACATTCTATACCACATTGATTCTTGAATAACTCACACCACTCGCTCGCTTGGCCTCTCATTTTATGAACAAATTTATTTTCACCTGCAGTAAAAACCTTGGTTATCATATATAAAATTTCTTGATCGAATCATTTAACTGCAGGCGTTAAGTTATGCTGAGCAAAGCAAGACATATTTCTTCAACTTTTTTTATTGTCAAAGGTTTTATTCGTTCTTAGGAACTGTTCAAATGACGAACAACTGAGTCGCGCAGAAGTAGTGGCTAGTAGTCCTACTCCATCGAAGGACAATAAATCAAATGTTGGTGAGGAGCAAGAAACCATAGAGAAATCGGAGAGGAAATACGCGATAACTGTTGATTCTAAAGATCAGTCGAATAAGGCTGCAGAGATAAAGGAAGGTGCTGAAGTGGAAAGCATTATGAGTGCTTTTTCATCAGACGATGGAGATGATGAATTGGATGATCTTCTGACTAGCAGTATTGGTCTGTCTGGCCGAAAGATAAAACCAAATTTAACCGACGAAGGAAAAACAAATTCGCCTAGTCCTTTGGACATTTCTGGAAAAAAGAGGTAACTCAACGTTCATACCAAAGTTGTTTAGTTATTGAGTTCCCTGTAATTGTGTAATTACCGTGTATCTGCGTGACCCTTAGATGTAAAAATGTTGACAATAAAATATGACCATTATAGATCTGTTAGCAAAGGGGAATCATAGAAGAATAGATAAATACATGGTAATAGTCTCGTCGCATTAGTTTATTTCTTGGTTTTGTCTCGTCATACATATGACTTCTCTGGCTGCTGTAATTTGTAACTCGTTCTACCAATTTTAAGACAGTTTACTGGTTTTGTGATATCTCGCCAGCCATGGCAATTGTAGATATGATGAACATGTGAAATATTCTCATCAGATAATCTTTGATTGCCCACTGAAATACGAAAACGCAGGTGAAAGAGTATAAAACACATGTGCTTATTTTATGATGATTTGCTTTTTGTCATGTGCCATTTACTATGAGCATGGGCGTTCAGTTATCAATTATCGCAAAAGAAATTCCACGAAAGATAATTTTAATGAGTTAAATAGCGGTGGATAACTAAAGTTTATAGTCTTCAATGAGCTACAAGTGTTGATATGAGCATTTATGTAAATGTAACATTACTTAGGTACTTATATTCTTATCATAATATATATATGATAGCAATAATGCACAAGGAGTATATTAATATATTAATAGCCCCCTCGAATAGACGTACTGGTAACGTAATCGAATAAGCACTAGAAGCGAAGATAATTGAAGAGTTTCATTTAGCATTTTGTTCTACCTATTATTGTTATATTATTTTTCTTACAATTTGTCGTATGATTTCACAGGCAGAGGCGTCAACATCATTTACTTATTTTTTACCCGTATTACCTTTATATTTTTTTCCTCTTCGTGAAGTTCCTCGTTTTTTTGTTTAGTCAGTACAAACTCCAGCCTTTTGTATTCGATATGAACTTTCTTTCACACGTATTTTTTGAATGAATGCCCTTCTGTTAAATTCCCTCCCCGAGCAGAAGTCCTCAGTAAGATCAGAAATGTTAATGAATGCTCTAGGCGTCAGTTACAAATAATAGGTTTTGTGCACATTCCCCATACACACACACGTATACACACAGCCATTGACGATATAGTAGTAAATGAAGTAAAATTGTGTAAAGCTTACTTTCTTACTTAATTGACCTCTTTAACTTGTATTTGTATATGTAAGTTGTTTTGATATTTTACTCGAAAGGGCAAGTGCAGTTAAAAGAAAGACAAGGCCTCTTTTCGGCGAGGATGGCACTTTTGGTATTGGTAATCAATCGGATAACAGCATCGTTGAGCTCAGCGACAGTGAAGATGATATTTCGGAGCACATTGAATCTCATTCTGCCACGTCAGCACTCACTAAGTCACCTGTAGAAGCAGATCATTATCGGTCAGTGAATACTGCGTCGAGGTAGGTGATATGTTATGGAACAAAAATGCACCTGCCATTTTTTGGTACACCAGGCAGCTAACCATTCGGTATTGTGGAATTTTTGTTCTTGTTGTTTCTAGTATTAGCACAGTCTGACGGATAGCGCACAATTGTAACCTAGTGAGCCGTTAGACCATCATTACTGAAAGCAATGTGAGGCTTTTGAAGATTTCGGTATAGTACATTTATTCGCGCTGAATATTGAAGTTTAGTCCTAATTTCTTAACGTTCCTAATGGAGACGATTTGTCATGTACGTGAGGATTATCGTAACTGACTGTGTTTTCACTATTAAATCCATGCAGTAAATCTTAAGAGAGCGATCTATTCGTCCGTTTACTTTGGTTTATGATTATGATTGGCTTTCTAAGGTGACTTTAAATTATGACATCCTTTTGACAGGGAGTCTTATCACAGTGACAGTGGAACAAAGATCGATGCAAGTGAACGCATTGATGGGTCAAGGAGTATTTCTCAAAGGATTAAGAAACCCGGTAATACAAATGTTTACGTAAGCAGATTGCTCTTATTAAGAAACACCATCCCTACTCCAATTCTTCTGCAAAAATACAAAATTTAGTTTTGTTTGAGGTTTAATTTCTGCCCTTCGGCTGTTTTCTTGTAATATTCGATACATTTGTGAGTTCGAAACACATAAGTCACCGTTTGTATTTCCGTCGTTGCTGTGTTTTTGTCTTGAATTGTTTTGACTCGTTATAGTCGTGTCATTAAATGTTAGGCTCTTCTCTTTTTATTAGTAGAGGCTAGTCACCAACTGTAATAGTACATTTGGCTTTCGTTATCATCTTTCGACAAAACAGTAACCTACTATTCGAGGGACAACAAGGACGGTTTATGAGGCTGCCCTGTTGTTGTCGTTTTTTCAGTGAGTTGCAGATGTATGTAAAATCTTTAATACATAGTCAATGGTGAAATTTTGAGTGACAATAACTCTTCTAAGGTTAACGCAGTTTGGTCCGATTGGGGTAGGCGGTTCAGGGAAACCTTAATTTAGCGTCTTGGTCCCCAGCCAGGGACAGATGTAACTCCTAAATCAGTTACCAATTTGGAGGAACCGAATGAACCAGCCCCTCTGAATATCAGAGAAAGGATAATTGCAAAATAGATGTGTCGATACAAGACATTTTGACCATTCTCTGATTTTATAAGGATGGCTTACGTGTGAGTGTGAGGGACGTTAGTGGAAAAACTTTGATGGCAAAAGGATTTGTCTTAGTTTAGTAAACGTATGAGACCGGCATCATATTAGAAATATGCTTTGAGAAAAAGGTGTTGGACAAAATGTTACGGTATAATTGGGGATGAATTTATAGCTTTAGTTGCACAAAAAATTGAAGCAAATTTTGCTGACCCGCTATCCTTAATAATTAATGATCAGGAGAGACCACGATTGACTCTGAAATTTTTGTCAGAAGTATATTCGATTACGTCAGGAAAATAGTAATAATAATTGAAACTGGATATTTTTAATTTCTTATGCAGGGATATTATCCATTCTCTATTCGGTAAAAACTACGATTTCCTGTAGTGATAGGCCGTGTATGGATGGTCCTTGTTCGAAACTGGTAGTCAGATGATACACCTTTGATAAGCTCAGTTGTATTGCCTGGTATATTTCATTATTTTTGGTCGCTATTGTGTTCGACTGATGACCGTAATACTTTGCCTCGTTGTCATCTGTCAGTGTCCAAGAACAAAATAATTTGATTTGTGATTGCAACGACATTTCTCTTTATGTTTGAGGGTTTTGGGAGAATTCGGACAGTGAACCTGAACTTGACTTTAGAGCAAATGCAGGAGACCAAAAGAATCATGATGGTGGTGACGATGACTTTGATTTCGATTTTTACAATTGATAAATGTGATTAAATTTGGTTGTCATTGACAAAAACGTTAAGTGATGTGAATATGTTTAAAAAGCATGTAAATGTTCTGTACATTTGTACATTTATATATCAGAGTGGATATATGTAATACCTGCTGTAAATAGCGAACTTGTAAAACTGCATTCCAATTTCAGTTGTTCTTGGTGTGTCAAGATCGCGTGCGATAGTAATGACGATTTGAATCAAGTAGTGTCATTTATTTAATCCTGTATACGATTGACCCACGTAATCTCCAGTCCTCAAAATCTCTTCTAACGAAATTTTGCTTTCGTAGTCCAATTCTGACTAAGACGAAAGTGGAACCTAACTTTATCTAAAAGAAATGGTGCATATCCGTGTCTTGAAGAGATTTAGGTCAGACAAGATTAGCACATTGTCATCTAAGTTATTTATTCGGATTTCTCGTTCATTAAGGTTTCTGGTCATTTAAAAACATATTAATACACACCCATTCTTTCTGAGCTTAATTTACAGACACCAGATGGCACTTACAACCAACAGGTACAAGTAGAGCGCCTCTTCATCAAATTTTTAATATTCCTTCGGTTGTGAAATGGTACGTACTTTTCACATTAAGGTTTGTACTTGAACAAATGAAGGACAATTGATTACTTACCACATAGCATTCGGGGGGTTGTGGGGTTTTTGGTTTCCTGGAAAACTGACCAAGGCAAGGTCAATCTGTAGCGTACCACATTTGTAACGCTTTAGTAATTGAAAAATAAAAGTTGTAACTTTTTTAAGAGGAAAACGACCTTACAGTTTAAGGTCTAAATGTAAAGGTACAAGGTAACCGTTAGGGACAAACGACTTGGAAAACGATAAATTTGTTCCGCACCATTAACATTTTGTATGTAGAATATTCATGGTCGCATAGCTTTTTTCTTATTGCCCGTGTTATATGTTATTTCATGTTTATTTGTTAATTTCATTATTCATTTGTGAATTTACAATGCCGTTATACAATCTTCATAACATTTTGTATCTTCGACGTTCTGCCCAGGTCTGATGAAACATTTGGACAGTGATTCCAAGCACGAAACCTGGCAGTGAAGTAGTACGAGAGTAGTGCAGATTGTCGGGTTGATAGGGAAAATACGGGGAAGAAAATGTCAAATGTTTTAGGGAGGATCGTAACCATGGTCAGTACCAGAATTGCAGAATTGCAAAAGTAGAGTTTGGTTGAGAAGGTTTTTGTCAAATTTTGAACTTGGCATATGACTTCTTTTGTATTTTTAAGGGAATACGATATAAATGAAACCGGAGGTGACAGTTCCCAAGACAGTCTTTTAAGTTAGTTAGTGCATCACTGACGTGCTCGAGTACTTATTTTATTCCATAAGGTTTTAGGACTAGTTCTTATGTATTCTTCTCTTTTCATATTATGTAAGGTATAGTGGTTGACAGTATTTCGACTTGCTCGTAGTGAACTATCAGTATGCTCTCTATAGCCTACAATTTCTTTGAAAGAGCAACAATTGATTACTTGTTGTTGCCATGACATACTCAGTTGAACTATTTCTGAGGTAACAAGTGGTTTACAATGAAAGAGCAAATGACCACATACGTCTTCCTGAGCCAGACAGAAGGCAACCCCAAAAAAGATGACAGTATAAGTTGTTTCACCAGTGCACTGTAAACAAGATATATCATCAGGAATTAGACTTGTCTCACACACTTCGTCTCGGTTCATTAAACCCACTGCCATCTTGCGCGGAGCTGTCGATTCTGTAGAAACATTAGGACTCTTGTATGCTATAAAAAGTTATACATGACTTCAATTTTTTCCAATGTTTGCTTAGAAACATTGTTACGTTGTTGTAATTGAAGTCGCTGGGACGGTATACCGATATTTGTTGTAGTAAAAGGACGGTATTACTTTTTTAGGCCGGTATGTTTAGTTCGGAGGACCCTGTAACTGGCATTTCAACTACTTGTAACGGTTGAACAACACCTCAATTTGAACCAGCAGGGTTTATTCTCTAAATGCTTCTTTGATGCTCAAATAAGATCAACTTTAAAGTTACTTTAGAGTTACAGTTTTGCGGTAAGGATACACTTCAGTGGTAAACCTTTTGGCTACTGCTGCAAAATTACTAAACAAAACCCCCATAAACAAAGGTGTAAATTTGAGCTTGGAGTACGAAAACGAGAGAAATAAAATTAATCCTGTTCATTTTTGGTGTTCCGTTTTCTTGGAACGTGGATGGAAACTTTGAAGCTGTGTAAGGTGTTTGTTTGTCGTTTCCTT
Organism: Chironex yamaguchii; assembly: GCA_024741275.1. Lineage (NCBI taxonomy): Eukaryota > Metazoa > Cnidaria > Cubozoa > Chirodropida > Chirodropidae > Chironex > Chironex yamaguchii. The sequence goes on from JANTCA010020127.1 coordinate 16,643, forward strand.
TTGTTATTGTGATTTTTTGCTTTGCTTTTTTCTGTTAAGATGCAGTTGTAGGGAAGAAAAAGTTAACTGGGAAATGGATTTTTGTCCTGACCATGGTTACTTCGACTGCGGTAATTGAGAAGCCACCGGGTCAAACTCAGATGATGTGCAAGTGATCAATCAGATCTGTTGGGAGCGGACGAAAAAGTACTCGAGGGGCTGATCAGGCCTTCGAACGACAGCATCCAGTATATCAGATGCAAAGCGTCTTATATAGTATGCCAAATCTCCGGGTGTGTGAAATCTGAATAGGGATGCAACACCCCGATAAGAAATCGTCCCTTTTGGTCTCGGCTGTGAGAATCGAAAACATATAAATCATCATCCTTTGTCATTATCGCTACACAGAAATCAAGGTAGCGTATTACTAGACCATGTGACTTTTCCTCCTGAATGGCACATATCAAATCTTCCTAGAAAGGGAGGTCATGGACCGCTCTAAAGAGATTTGTCCCAAATGGAAAACTCGAGTCGTCTAGGGTTTGCTATTTTCCTAAAATACTGCTTATCATGAATGATTTCCTCTCTGAAGACCTTGGTTTGGGCGTCTTCCCCGATTTGAATCTTTGGTTCAAAATGCATGCGGTCTCCGGCGATTATGATCTTTGTTATGTCTGAGCAATCCCACTGCCGAAGAGGCTTCATTTATTGCTTACATAACGTGGAGGAAAGCGCATTAGATGCGCAATTAACTCCTGGAAATCTGAGTCGTCGTCCATCACAAATGACGCCTGTATGGGCCTTGCTGAAGGTAGCTGCGACAACCATTTCTGTCTTCGCCGCGACAGTTTCGTATGGTAATAAGTAGATTCTGTTGGAAAGAGATGAAGTGCTACAATTGGTTCGTTAGCCGAATTGCCATGTGGCAAATTTAAAGTGGGCGTCTGCTACTCTATCTAAAGTTGGTACTGAAAAGTGCACAAGTGCTACAAATTTTCAAAGCAATGCTTGTAATATGTTTTTTCACCGACATGACTGATGCCACTTTCGTGGTGAAAGCCAACTCTTGCTCTTTAAAGCTATTAACCGATCAATTTGATCGTGAAACATGATCGACGTCATTTTCAGTAAACAGTCAGACGGCAACGTGCCAATTGAAGTAGAGACAAAATTCCACTTGTAAAATGGAATGTCTATTTGTAGTCTTGTGAGCACAAATATTCCATGATGTGGTGTTAGCGCTAGTCGTTGCAAAGTTCTCATCACCATACCGTATTTCACACATAGGCTGTCGTGATGTGACAGCTCCTTAAACTCGTACTTTCCCTTGCCTACTAAATGATGTGACATCTCCTTAAACTCGTACTTTGTCTTGCCTACTATATGATTTTGGCAAGGATTTTAAACCCCATAGTTGGCAAAGAAAAAGCTGTTCACTGTACTGCTGATAGGAATATAACCCTTATGCACAACGTATTTTATTTTCCAGTCGGTCAGCATCGGTTTGACAAGCTTCAGGACAACAAAGACTACACCGTAATAATAGTATTTGGTGATGAAAGGTTTGCATAGGTCATATCCGAACCGTAAGCAGAGAAAACGTTTTTCCAGCTCGACAATGTGTCTACCGAGTTTGCTGACCTCAGTGAATACGCCAGTTTGTTCAAGAGACATGTGGCATGAACAAGTGATCAGTCTCATGATTTTTACCGAATGTGTTTTCTTTTTTTCAAGCAGGAGATCATGTTTTGCTGATCTTGTTGCATGAAGAGTTGTGCATTTCTTTATTAAATCAACTAAGTATTTTGGAGCTATGTTCTTTATGCACTTGAATGTCAATAGCAAATTTTAAATACAGTTCTGCATACAATAGGTAGCCAGTGAAGTTCTCTCAAAATTGGCATTATGTGGCTTTTTCTGCTTACACCCACCAGCAGCCTTGCAGCAGCATTTTGAACTTTCTGTAACTTTCTGTAATTTCTTCAACTCACAGGATGGCAGTCTTAAGGCATTGTTCCTATCAAACCTTGAAATAATGAATGCATGTATGACCTTCTCTGTAGCCTCCCTTAATAGGTACCTTCTAGCCATACTTACGTTATGCAAATGGTACTTGGTTGATTTACAGACCATGTTTACATGTGACTTAAGATTTTCTTGAAAATTTGCGACATTGCGCTAAAAACATACTTGAAAGCTTTTATGGTCTGACACTCTTTTCTGAAACTTCAGAAAGGAATGTATATGTATATGGCAACCTACTTATACGAAACATGTATCAAAACTAGCCAATCATAAACAAGAGAGGAAACAAAGAAAGAGAAAATGAAGAAACAAAACATTATTGGAAGAGTCCAAGTGAAAAAACGAATTCCTTCTGCTTACAGAGTCCTGATGTTCTTGTTTTAATGTAGACAGACTCCAATACACTAAGATGAAAGGACGATCTAGCTACTCCGCCACCTTTCCTGCTTTCATTAGTCTATTGTTTAAACTTATAGCCATCGGGAGTGAGTCTATTTATCAAGACATCATCTTTGAAAGAGAAGCAAGTCTCTCTTATCACTAAAATGTCAACATGGTTATCGATAATGTAAAGTCTTACATCCACGACTTTATTTCGACCTGGAGTTGATTAGATGTAAGGAAAATAATGGATGTTGGTCTTGGAACTTAAAAAATGAAAGTTTTGCAAAGTTAGCATGATTTCTAAAATGCACACACTTTACCTTTTTGAGAATAAATGTCATTGCTTGGTGTTACTCTCACTGGTATAGTAGCTCCAATAACATGGCCTAAGTCGACCTTCGACCTCGATTGACCTTTGACCTAGATTGACCTTTGACCTCGAAGCTATTCTGGCCTAATCTCAGCCAATTGACTGTCCCTGGATTAAGTTGAGCATTTCCATCAAGCAAAATTTTCGTCATCGAAGCATCACTAAGCTACTGGTAAGTTAAGCAAATGTCACTGCTACTATAAGGTCTGACTCTGATCTCCCTCCCGCAGAATTCCCACCTAGGAATTCTCCCACCCGGAATTCCTCCTCCCTAAAATTCCCTCCCAGAAAATTTCCTTCCCAGTTTTCATGAAAATGAAGGAAGATAAGCTTTCAAAATTAAGGCGCAGATGACAGGGTGAAAAGCAGACAAAATGTGTGATGTTTGTGGAAGGTCTGTTCTGGGATTACCCATGTATGAAGATGCCTGATCAAACGAGGACACTGACTATTGTCAGAACATTCACAAATATGTTGCACAAGTACATACAGTGTTCCTCAAAGTTAAACTATTTCTGAAGTACAATAGTTCACCAGTTAACACTTGCTGTGTTGTTTCATTGGTGGTCTCTGTCCTTCGCTTCAGATTTCACACCTGTAACTTGGCATTGAGTCTGCGATGGCGGATTAGAGTGTTCGTTGACAGATTAAATAAAGTCATCCAAGGATGATAACTTTACCCTGGAATTGCATTTACTAGGATTATCTTGTACATCACAGCGATGCGACAAGGTTGGTGGCTAAAATCTTCGTCTGAGGGATACGTCCTTAAAGCAACACTGTTTAAAGAGAATCTCGTTTTACTACACTGTCTACACAGCGTAAAATGTACTTTGTGTAACGCTTCAGTTAGTCGAGTATCCACGGGGACAGTGTACGAGTCCTCATGCCCCACTTTTGAAACGGGTAGTTCATGAGATTTTAAATAGAATTCGAAAGAATTGATGAGTATTTTATAGGTCTTTAGACTCAAAACGCCTCCTAGGGTTAGGCCATAAATCACTCTACTGCTGTCCACCACATCCTTGTCAATTTAACTTGTCATCCTTTTACTTCAGCGATTTTATTCTTTTGACACTGTAAAATAGTTAAGTCCTTAAGCTGACATAAGGAAACACGATCAAACACATGACACACCATAATATGCTAAAAATGACACGTGCCTGTAGTACCCATTCGTTTTATCATTCCAAAGACTTTTCCTGTGTAGTATATACGCTATTTGTTTGTTTGTAATAATGATAAACACTTGAACTTTTACAGAGCTGTTGTCTGCATCCTTTCAATTTTAATATTAGTGTAAATACATCCTCCAATAAACTGCCAAATTAATATGGCAAATATCCTGTAATGCAATAACTTCGTGGGTTTTATGATGATGATGTGTATATCGTATAAATTATGAAATTTTCAAAATCGTTATGCTGTGCTCGTTATACTTACATGAAATGACAAAAAACACAGTCAACATACAAAGACTCGGGAGTTTGCATTTTATCAATAAATTTGAGCTCTTAGACAACTATTTCTACTTTGATGTCTACCCAAGATAAAAAAAATAGATTTTATTGACAAATAAATCGTGCAATACGTACATTCGAGAAGGCAATAAAAAGTAATACCTTAGTCAAAGTGGAATTTGTTAAGACTAAAAGGACAAAAAAATACAACAAGGTTTGGTTTATTCTTAAATGAAGGTTAAAACTAAAATTTAAAGGAAACTGATAACTTGTGTTAACAAACCTCGTTATCACTTACAGCAAAAGTGGCTAAGGGGAACAATAGACTTCCTCGTTTTGGAGAGGCATCGATAAAAGGGCACTGAAATCTCGTCCGGCGATTCTTATTGTAAATTTCAAGACTGCGTTTTGTGAAACTGATAATTATAGGAGCATCTCTGTTTCACAATTTTATTTAATATCTCTATTAAAGTTTCGAGAATTCGTAAAGTAAAAGCTTACTTATTAACAAACAACTTAAATGCTGAATTATTTTTGTATTTCATTGATTACTTATTGCCTAAGTATGATAAAGAACATCTGAGAAAAAATCAGGTTGTTAAGGAATAGATTCATTGAGTGAAATTTTCAAATAAGAGTAGTATACGGAATACGGTGAAGTTCAGTAGTTAATAAATCTCTCGACAGCGTTACATTGCACAATTTTTGAATTGAAACTGATTCATTTCGAAACAAGCTTTCTAAACCGTGTGTGCTCTCCACCTACCTCTGAAAACACATGCGAGGGCGACTTTGTGCAAAAACCTTTATAACTTTAAACATTCTAATCGTGTATATATAATAGTAAATAGATGTATCAAATCAAACGTTGCAAATGCAATTACGTCGTTTAAACTGGAACTTCTCTCCGCTACATTTGATGAGGTCCGTGAGGAAGAACCACTACGACATCAGTACAAATCCGAAGAAAACCTCTCACAAAAATTTGAAATTGTGAAATTTACGTAAAGTTAGATACACCTCGGAAGTGAGCTTGTCTCTTGATAACGTCGCATTAGGCACAATTTATCCGCGCGCCAGACCATACCCGTCCTCCAACTTCGCAAATCCTAGTCAGCATTTTATCGGAGGAATATACAGCAAAGTTATTTTCTGTACCTTATGCGGCAAAATGTCAGCAAGGAGATGTCCGTTGAGCTTTACCTTTAACCAGGTGGATGTGAATATTTAAGAAACACCAATATTGTATTTATTATACAATGCTAATTTGACGTCAAATAAACTATGACGACTGAGGTCTAAAAAGCCATAATGAAATTGAACATTTTCAAAACGGTAAAGGAGGCAATTTCAAAAATTTGATGATTGCTCTGGCCTTAAAAACGTCAAGCAAGGAACTTGAAAAAACATGGAGTGTAACTTTCTTAATATAGCTCCTCTTTGAAGTATGCTTATTCAATATGATACGTTGTTGTTGTCCTAGCGATTTTTAATGCAATTAGATGTGAGAACATATGTAGAATAGAACCACTTCTGTAACGATATGAAAATGCTTTTCACCCTGGTAGATCAACTTGGTGGCAAGCTCTTACACAAACGTTTAACACTTGCACAGTAAGGAGCCTGTTGACAGACTGGAGACGTACGGTGCTCCTAACGAAAGCTGGGATGCTGCTAGTGTCAAGGACGCAGTAGTCAAAATACTTTTTCAAGACATTTTTAATCTTTGTTTACCATTATTATTGGTTTTGTCTTTCTTTATAGATTATTTATTTTAATCATTTCATATACTCCTGAAACCTAAACCCGATTAGTTACCGCAAGACACTTAAAATCTTAAACATAAATTTAAAGATGTTCGATAGCAACTTATTGTTGCTTATCGTATGATATTATTACTGCTTATCTTTCGTTTAACCTTGGAATTGGTAAACCATGAAAGATGAAATGAAGCGGCTTACTTATGTTCATAAAGGAAATAAAAATTGGATGCAACCTTAACTAATTAATGGACAGAAGAGAGCAAGTTCGCATGTAGGTCGGTATATCTGTTGCAACTGAACACAAGGTCAAAAATAGTCCAAGCACATCTAATGGTTTGAATCTAAATGAGAAAAGAGCAAGAGTCTAATTAAAAATCGTGGATTGTGTTCATCAGATGAATAGATAACAATTACAGCGGTAGAAGAAAGACGGAAAAGTGGCAATGGTAGAAATACGCAAAGACATCGATTGTTTTGTGATAAACACCTCGTGTCAGATTTAACTATTACAAAGCATAAGGCCTTGTTTTGACCGACGGGGCTTTTTGCAGTAAGTTTGAGGCCAAAATTAACTATACTCGTTTTTGCCTGTTATAAAGCATTCATATTTATTAAGGTAGTCATTACTGATGGATTACAATTTGAAGACTAGAAGATTGCGGGTAATGAAATTGACGTGCTAGTAAAACTTTCGTCGTTCACAATTCCTAATTACGTTTCTTGTAGTTAAATCTGTATGTATGTAGTAGTCAAAGGTGACTCTTTTTAGCAAACTTATACTGAAAAGAAATGTAGATATCCTTCCATAGGTTGTTGAGGCTTACAAAGTTGAGATTTTTACGTGGGACGGGAAATTTGTGAGCTGTAAGTCATGGCCTCACAAACATAATTTTACTGCTGTTAATTACACAAAGCCATTGCTTGTACTTCCGTATAGAACAAGATAACTTCATATTAATTTTGTTTTCAGATTATCAGATAAAACAATCAGAAAATATGAAACAATTCATAAGTTATTGATCGTTGTGTCATTTTCCATACACGGTCTATTTTTAAAATGATAAGCTGGCCCACTCGCTGCCATTGCTTAGCAAAAACTTTTATCTCCGAAAGTTTTCTTAATAAAAGTTAGAAAAAGTAATAAAATTTCATATCCATAGTGAAAGCTTTTACAAGGATTTAGGACTACATTTTAAGCCGCAGGAATACTAGGCTCCTTGCCCCGTACCATTTAGGGTTAGCCATTTAGGGTTAACCATTTAGGGTTAACCATTTAGGGTTAGCCATTTAGGGTTAGCCATTTAGGGTTAACCATTTAGGGTTAACCATTTAGGGTTAGCCATTTAGGGTTAGCCATTTAGGGTTAACCATTTAGGGTTAACCATTTAGGGTTAGCCATTTAGGGTTAGCCATTTAGGGTTAACCATTTAGGGTTAACCATTTAGGGTTAGCCATTTAGGGTTAGCCATTTA
>JANTCA010020138.1:0-24093 GCA_024741275.1 Chironex yamaguchii
ACTAATATACAAAAAAGTTATTGCTAAAACTAACATACATAGAGATCATTGTGCACACTAATATGCAAAAGAGTTATTGCTAAAACTAACATACATAGAGATCATTGTGCAAACTAATATACAAAAAAGTTATTGCTAAAACTAACATACATAGAGATCATAGTGCAAACCAATATGCAAAAGAGTTGTTGCTAAAACTAACATACATAGAGATCATTGTGCAAACTAATATGCAAAAGAGTTGTTGCTAAAACTAACATACATAGAGATCATTGTGCAAACTAATATACAAAAGAGTTATTTCTAAAACTAACGTACATAAACTTCACTGTGAAAAATAACATACCTCAGCGTTATTGCGACGTAAATGTTATTGATAAAACTAACATGCATAAACTTCACTGTGTAAAACAACACACTTTAAAGTTATTGCTAAAACTAACAAACTGAAAGTTTATCGAGTAAACTAACGTACCTAACAGTTATTTTTAGAACTTCTAAAACGATATTGCTAAAACTAACATACCTAAAAGGTATTGCTAAAACTACTGTATAAAAATTGTATTGTTAAGAGTAACTTACCTAATCGTTGTGACAAAAACTAACATACATAAAAGCTACTGCTAAAACTAACATATCTAATAATTTTTGCTAAAACTAACTTACCTGAAAGTTATTGCTAAAACTACAATATCTAAACCATTTTGCCAAAGGTTTATTATCCAATTTTTTTTGCAAAAGCTAAAATACATAAAATTTATTGCCAACTCCAATTTACATAATGCTTATTGGTAAGACTAACATATTTGAAATTTATTGCTAAGACTAAAATACCTAAAGGTTGCTGTTAAAGTTACCTTGTATAAATCGCATTTCATTTAACTTATATTATTATTGCTAAAACTAACATACGTAAACGTCAGTGTGAAAACTAATATAGATAAGCGTTATTCCTAACTAACATCCATAAACTTAACTGTTTAAAATAACATACCTAAAAGTTAACGCTTAAACTAATAAACATAAACGTCATTGTGAAAACTAATATACCTAAACGTTATTGATAAAACTAGCATACATAATCTTTACTATGAAAAATAACATGCCTAAAAGTTATTGCTAAAGCTAACATACATATAGGTCATTTAGAAAACCTACATAACTAAATGTTATTGCTAAAGCTAACATACATATAGGTCATTTTGAAAACTTACATACCTAAATGTTATTGCTAAAGCTAACATACATATAGGTCATTTTCAAAACTTAAATACCTAAATGTTATTGCCAAACTTGAACTAACACACCTTGATCTTATGTAGAAGGAATTGAGTATGCTTCTACTGGATATGTCATTGTGCAGTGGGACTTTCAAGGTCCTTGCAAATACTCTATTGCTTTACTAATGATGATAGTATTTAATATATGTCAAACGCAGCAGCCTGGTGTGCTCGGCCACTTGATAGCTTCCCTACTATGAGAATTTTTCTCAATCTTTAAACTTTGCTAATCCCGGTTTCTCGGACAATGCTCAAAAGTTTTTAAATCATTCTACATTATTCAGTTCTGGTATAAAAATGAGTACTGGCCAATTGAAAGTAGAATGCTCGAGTTTCGGGCTATTTAATTAGTTGGTCTAATAACGTTGATTTGAAAACAGGATGCAAAGCATCAAAGCGCTTTTTCAGTTCTTATCCAAGGCTTAGGGGACTGTTTCTGAGCGATTAAAAGTAACATGCATGCTTCTAGAGTATTTAAAATGTCAAAAGGCTGCCATATGACGTTAGCTCAACATTACATGCCTAGGGCCTAAGTTTCTTTTCTACTTATAAGCCCTGGGTAACTAAATCTGATTGTTGTTCTCAATGCGAGTGTTCATAGCCAAATCTATCATTGCTCCATAAAACAAGGAATAATCCATGCAAAGTAGAGACACAAACGTACAACAACAGATACATGGTTGGCTAATCTAACAACACATCAGATAACCTTACTTTATTTACCTTATAATAATCCAAAAAAATAATCCAAAATAAACATTGTGTGTTTAGATTAGCGGTTTTTCTATGACCAATCAATAAAAACGTCAAACTATAATGATGCAAGCAAACAATGTAAATGTCTTCATTAAGCTACAAATTACTGAAACTATGCACCACAGAACATCTAAAATTGTTAGAAAGCTACATTAGACGGTAGAAGGACTTGAACGTCAATTAAAAATGACAATGACTAGATCTTCCCTTATTCATGAGAAGTATAAGGAACAGCAATAAAGAGTGGACACTTGCTCAATACAAACATTTGGTTAAAATGGTAATTTCCTTAGGTTATATACTTGCTCAAGATGGACATGAAAAATCGTTCTCTTCGAATAAGCACCCTCACCTTTGGGGGAAGGAAAATAAAACGCCTTTTAAATAAATAGAATTTTTAAATAGACACCCGTCATAAGACGAGAAAATTTTAAAGCGAAGCTATCTATAAAACATTTTACAACAAATCTTTATTTACTGTTTGAGCTGAATGATTCACAGGAAGACGACGACATGAAAAATTAGAGAACTGCTGTTTTGTTTCAGATATTCATTCACTTTATGAGTGCCTTGAGAATGGATGTATTGCACAATTGCAAATGTTTGCATTTTTCTCAAATACCTTGTTTCGATAGTCAAATTCTACACTGCCATTGTCTGTTTGACCATGAGCACTTTTACCGGTGATTTCTATCTATCTATCTATCTATCTATCTGTCTATCTATCTGTCTATTCGTCTATCTGTCTATCTGTCTATCTGTCTATCTGTCTATCTGTCTATCTGTCTATCTATCTATCTATCTATCTGACCATGAATCCATCCATCCATCCATCTATACATCCGTCCGTCCATCCGTCCGTCGATCCATCCATCCTTCCATCCATCCATCTTATTCATCACATCCATCTATGTCTGTTTGTCTATCGATATATTTATCTGTGTTTTTTATATCTATATCTGTTTGTCTATCGATATATTTATCTGTGTTTTTTTATTTCCTGTTTGATTACAACAAGTACAGTATTTTAACTATTGAGTCAGGGTTCTTATCATGCGAGACTTCCAGGCTAAAGGAATTTAACTATGTTTTATTTAAGGACAATTTTGGCAAAGGAACCATTACTTGAAACACATTTTGAAGATTACTGGCGCATTAAAAGGAAATATGATTTTTTATCTTTATTAGAATTTACAGACAATGTCTCCATTTTACCAGATGTTCACACCATAACCTGTTTCTTTCACTGTAGGATTTAAAGACATGCAACAAAAACAAAACAGGCAGATTTAGAGCATACCAGACTCGTGCATATTTTGAACTGGTAAAAACGTTGTCAATCAAATGTAATCCATAACGGAACACATGCAAAGCAAAAACAGAACGGCTGATAGTATACATATCCAATACTACTGCATATACAAAATGAGACAAGTGTTGCTTTGGCAAGAGAGATTGCCTTAGTTACCAACTTGGTAAAAAACTGTTACTGAACTGTGCCACCTGCCACCAAGTTTCAATTCAAAGCAGTTAAAGGGACAGTGTTACCAGGTTGCGAGATATAGCAGGCTAGGTTCATCTCTGAAAATCTAAAGGTCTGTTACAATTTATATTTATTATCCATCTGTTAATAAAGAGAACATATTTGCTATTTACAAATAAATCAAGTAATTACAATACAATATAAGGAATTGTCGATTTTCAACTATAACGCTTGGGGAGAGTGTTCTAGTATCAAAAGAAATTAATAATGCCGTAACATCTAATTGCAGGACATGCATATTAGTAGTATAGACTTTCAGGTATAGAGGAAATCGGATTGTAACATATATGTAGTACCTATGAACTTTATGAAGAGCATAAAAGAGACTGTAATATCAATAGAAGTAAATTTCACTAAGAAATAAAGCTTTTAGACCATCAGTTACAGTGAAGACATGAAAAAACATAGGTCAACAGTGCAATGTTTGGCTTTAAGCCGTCGTCACAACTGAAGAATACGCCAGGAAATGACCAAAAAGTATGCTTAAGAAGCCACGAAATTAAGTCTTGCTTACAGTACTGCCAAAGATAAACATTACTCGAGGGCTTCTGAAAGTACATTGGTCAAACGATTGGTAATAAAAGTTGAAGCAACAACTAACTCTAACTGAAAGATTATTACCATTCGATCCTGAAGGAAACGCATATCCATTTCTATTATAATAACTGGTGAGATCGGCACGATCAGAGCAACGCCTTAAAATGGAAGAGAATGTTACTAATCAGTCGGAAGGTATGATTCATGAACGCGAGAAGATCATCAATACGTCATTTTTAGTCCTTATCATATTTGTCACAGTTGTTGGAAACATAATTGCTTTAGCCGCCTTTGGAATCTCAAGGGAATTAAAAAAAGTGACAAATTATTTTATCGTCAATTTGTGTTTATCTGACCTAATGGTCGCGTCCATTTCGATGCCATTTTGGATTACATACGTCACAACAGGTTGGCCAGGCGTTGAAAATGGTGGCGAGGTTTATACATTTTGGATATGCCTTGATATTTTCTGCAGTACGTGGTCTATTATGAGTTTATCAATGATTAGCATCGAACGGTATATCTGCATTGTTTATCCATTCTCTCATGATAATCTTTTAACAAAGAAAAAGTCACTATTAGTCATAATCTTTGTCATTATATACAGCCAAATTGCAACCTGGCTTGGATTTTACCAGCAGCAAAACATCTCTGATCCCAAAATATCTCTTTCAATTTTCTTCATGTCCTACTTGATCCCAGTGATGATCAAAATATTTTCCTACAGTCGCATTTACAAAGAAGCTCGCAGACAACAGAGGAGGATTCAGAAATTAGGGTGTATTCATGGGTATCTTACTGATGAGAAGCAGGACTCTGGAAAATCTGACAAGGATGGTAGTCAATGTTTATCGGCCGGCAAAAGCGAAATAAGGTATTCACTATACGACGATTGCCCCTCTTTAGCTGATTTCAACAAAGCGCAAGATGTGTCTCGTTTCACTTTTTTTGCCCACAAGGTTGGCTACCGAGCTGGTAGCAAGTTGACAGAACGACCAAGAAAGTTGCTGCATCCTCGCGTTTTATTTTGCTTTTGCGCTGGGAGCGATGGAAAGGATGTGGCACTAGATAATACTCTGGGCATTGAAGACGAAAATGTAGGCAATGCAGCCATACCATTTACAGATCGAGCTAAAGAGCATCAACATACTTTCCATGCTGTGTCAATTATCAGCTCGCAGGCTGTAGGTGCAGAAGTAATAAAGTATAACAAAGGACGTAACGAAAAGAGACAGAGCGAGGATGTTGAAAGTCCAAGAAAGGCTAATGAACACCAAACTATAAAAATGAAAGAGAAAAAAGATGCTATACATAGCTACATGAGCGGATCAAAAAGTAGCTCAAACTACCGCGAAGGAGAAAATGATGAAGACAACGATCCAGCAAAAATAATAAGCCAGTCTCCGTCCACGAGTGCGGAAGGAGGAGAGAAACATTCTCATTTTTCTGATCACGACGGGCATGATAAAGTAAGACAAGATACCCCTAGAAGGCGAATGAAGAAAACAAGCAATGTATTACTGGCGTCTCACTTCAACAGACATAGTCATTCAAGTGTCAGTTTTAATGAATTTAAAAGCAGAACGCTTCAACGATTCCGTCAATTTCGCAAGGAATTAAAAGCTGCTAAAACAGTTGGGTTAATCATGGGTACCTTTCTCGTTTTGTGGACACCATTCATGATCGCTGTTCTTTTATCAAGCATTAATATCAATCCTACTATGGTACTCATTATGGTATTTAAAGATCTTCATTATTGCAATAGTGCCTTAAATCCGATATTGTACGTGGCCTTGAACAGAGCATTTCGTAATGGTACCAAGAAAGTCTTTCATAAGATTGGTATTCTGAGACGTCGAAACACTGGGACATATGTTTGACATGTTCAAACGTCTGTCGAATAACACGAATAAAGCAAGTAAATAGACACTGTTTACATGAAGTAAGTATCTTTCTGGCTAATAAGAGAACATAAAAATCAGAAATACGAATTAATATAGTTCTGATAAACAAAGATGGAAATTACATGTTCTTTAACGCAAACAAGCAAACAATACCGACCATGTCAGTGCAGATTTGCAGAAGCTGTAAAATATATCCGTAACCTGTTAAATGATGATTACAAATACATTTCCTGCAAATAATAATGTTACTATATATTCCGTTACATGGCATATGAGCAAGAGCCATATCGATTAAACTGGACACCTAGGCGTTGGTGGGATTTAGATGGAGTGTTCTTGGAAAAAATTAACTCAGAAGTTCATGATCATGGATTCTAACTACCCACTAGATTGTAATTGTGGTTAGAGGACAATGACTGTGGTTAAAAGACCACGATTGCTATTCAAAGACCATGAATGTCGGTACAGGACCACGACTGTGGTTAGAAGACCACGATTATCATTCAAGGACCATGAATGTAGTTACGGGACCACGACTGTGGGTAGACGATCACGGTTACCATCCAAGGACCATGGATGGGGTTACAGACTATGACTGCAGTCACAGAACAATGACTGCGGTTACCATGAGTTTAGAAAGATTAGCCTTCAGAAGTTTACAATGACGGACTCTAAAGTTTTAACGTTGATTATGATGGTTTCAATTTATCCAGGTAGGATCTCAATCATTGAGTCCTATGCACTATGCCATTTATGCATTGTAAATAAATTCAAGATTACACCGGATTGTACATTATGACAAACTATCAGAGTGGAAGGGATCCAACGTTGCTGATGATGGTTACAATTTATCCAGGTAGGATCTCAATCATGGAGTCCTATGCACTATGCCATTTATACATTGTAAATAAATTCAAGATTACATCGGAATGTATATTATGATAAACTATCAGAGTGGAAGAGATTCAACGTTGTTGATGACAGTTACAATTTATCCTGGTAGGATCTCAATCATAGAGTCCTATGCAATATACCATTTATGCATTGTAAATAAGTTCAAGATTTCATCGGAATGTATATTATGATAAACTATCAGAGTGGAAGAGATTCAACGTTGTTGATGACAGTTACAAGTTATCCTGGTAGGATCTCAATCATAGAGTCCTATGCATCATACCATTTATGCTTTGTAAATAAATTCAAGATTACGTCGGGATGTACATGATGGTAGACTATGAGAATGGAAGAGATTTAACGTTTGTGATGATGGTTACAATTTATCATCACAGAATCTCGTTTATGGAATTACATACCTCAACCACTTAAGGATTATTGTATTTACAAATAACATTCTTAAGTTCACCATGACGGCTTAAAAATTTGCAGGAGATTCAACGTTGGGGATCATTGTTAAAACTTATCTTCATAGGATCTCGAACATGGAATCATATGCATAATATAGTTTAAGTATCATAATTATATTAACGATTTTCATCGGAATGTTGATGATATTATCAGACTGCAAGAGATTTCAAGATGCTGATCATAGTTACAACTTATCTCCAAGGGATCTCGAACATGGAATTACGTGCTCCTGACAATTTAAGCATTATAATGAAGTTCAATGTTACATTAGAATGTCCATGGTGAAAAGCTTCCGGAGTACAAGAGATTCAGTGTTGGCGACGATGACAACTTTACAGAATCTCGATTACGGAATTACGTCCCTCAAACAGTTGAGCATGATTATTTGAGAAATGACATTCTTAAGGTCCCTATGACAGCCTCGAAATTTTCGAGCGATTCAACGTTAGGGATCATTGTTACAACTTATCTTCGAAGGATCTCGATCGTGAAATCACATACATAATAAAATATAAGCAATATAAAAAAATTGAAAATTTTTATCGGAATGTTTGTGATCGCATACTATCAGATTGGAAGAGATCCAAAGTTGGCGATGATTGTTACAATCCATCTTTAAAGGATCTCGATCATGGAGCCACATATTTCAGGCAACATTAGCAGCGAGGTTATACATTAAATATGCCGTGGAATGTTTATGCTCTCACAGAGATTCAACGTTGGCGATCATAGTTACTACATACTTTCAAAGGATCTCGATCATGGAATTAGATGCTCTAGACAATTCACGCATGATAGCTAATTGTAAGATTTACATTGGAATGTCCATAATCAAAATTTGTCAGAGAGTAAAAGCTTTAAGTGGGGATCATAGTTACAATTTATCATCATAAGTTGTCTATCATGGGATCCCTAAACGTATTAGGTATGGTTCTTTTTAGAAATGACAGTTAATGCTCGTTTTAACGGACTCGAAATCTGCAAGATTCTAAACGGTTTTAAACATGGTTACAGTTATTTTCTGATGATCTTGATTGCGTATTAACAGGACTCAAAGAAATGAAGAAATCATACCATAATCACAAACTGCCTAATTACACATGTCTAACATGCCATGTCTACCAATGTCCTTATAGGACTTTGACAGTGGCTTTCAAATATTTACATGTAACGATTAAGTAGAATTTCCTGCGGGAGGTTTACCGTAACAGACTGGCATACTGCGGGATATTCAATCTTCGTGGATGGACTATTGAGGCCATTGGCTATTGAATACCTTTGGCCTGACAGGAGGCAGGAATATCCTGCAAACAAAATTTAGATATTCCTTTGAATCAAGACTCCTTACAGTGCGGAACAACGGTTTTGGTCAATGATGCTTATAATTAAAATCGAAAATACTTCAGTAAAGAATTTATCAAAGTTAAGTGAGGAGTTGAACCATGCATTTTATTATAAAACGAAAATTAATTTCAGATTGATAGAAAGAATGAATTGCAAGGTAATCCTAGGAAATACATTTCTGCTTTGCTGATAGGGATAGTATGTTAGCGTTATAAATCGACGACAATAAGTATAATTGGCTGATTTATCTACGACCACAGTCAGGCTCATAAGATGGCGGATAGTATTTTGGCTAAAAACAAGCGACTTCAAACGTAGATTAATAGTTTAAGCACTGTGAAAAGACCGCAGTGGACAAATTTCTGCTTTACAAAGCACTGAACTTCTGGTTTGAATGGGACGATTCAACAACATTTAAATGGAAAGACAAGGTAACTTACTAATGATACTGTTGTTGAAGAAATCTAAGGATCACAAACGTAGCTCAAGATTCTTCTCAAGGAGCTTGTAAAGTTAAATCTAAAATACCCCAATCAGAACACATACAATTCTGCGATACTCATGTCTATATGCTACACACATGCTACGCATTATACCCTCGAAATCGAAGTGCTTGAAAACTGGATGCAATGGATACAAAACATGGAACTAACCTTACCAGGAGCACATTTATAATCATAGACAATCAAATGAGTTGAATTTCAAATACAAACAGACTGTAAATATTACAAGAAACATAGTGGAGCCATTGCATGGGATTGCAGGTACAATAGCAAAATGTGAGTGTGGAACAAATCGCATCAAAAATAAACAAAAGCTGTAATATCTACGATTTCAAAATCTATATCTATAGTCGCAGGATGGAGTAAGGCAGATTATGACGTATTTGCTTGTGTCTTTCGTCAAGCCTATTTAAAACACATTGCAATAGAAATCAACGGCATCCTATCGACTACAAATGCATCAGAAGCCCGATGCATGTCTGGTCAACATACGACAATTTTAGTGTTTCAACTGGAAATTTATCATCACAAAGCTAAGCAAGGTAACACATTTGGGGTTAATTGATACCAGTAAACTCTCAGTCAATCACATGCAAGACATTATGTTCCTAACCAATCATATGTGAAGGTTACTGAGATATTTCTAGGCTATAGGAATCAAATGATAACAACATGTTTAACAACCAGCTAGATTCGAACAAGATGAAAAATGTATATCAAGTCTATATGTAGTCTTAAAAAACCTCGCACTAAGTTTAAGACCTAAAATCAGACCAGCATAATTGCAGCAGAAATATGACAACAAGATGTCCATCATAACTACGTCCTACAGCCTAGATATGCTTCGTTACTTACGTTAGTTCATTTTATACAAAAAAATATATAATCTACAAGTAGAAAACCATGGGTTAGGGCTGAATCAAACGTCTCGTATCACATACCGTACATCCTTGAACTGCCTCCCTTCAAAAAGCCCCCTTGAATAAGCCCCCACCCTAGGACTGCAAATTGTTAATAGGCCCCCCTCAAATGAGTCCCCACTGCTAACGTGTTGATTTTTAGTCAACTGAGGATCTGTTTGGTGTTTTATTAAGTTACCACAATAAATTAATACATTTGGTAATATTTGATTATCAAGCAATTTGTAATAACATATACAAGGTCTTTTAATTGTCTTTTTCATTATGTACAGCGAGTTCCAAAATATTTTGTTGTTCTAGTAGTTTTGTCACCATTGTCTGGGCATGGTTCTTTTTCTCCGTATTGAGAAATGGTAAAAGCCCTGATAACGTTGCTTGAAGGCAAAGAAACCAACTCGTTTATTCCTGATGAATCTGAGATGCAAGAAGCATGCCCAGAATTCCTGATCCTGGAATGAGGACGCGGAAGATGAAGATATTGACATTGCAGACTAACTTTCATATTTGGATTACTTTCTTATATTCTTTTTCATTGTGACAGAAAAAAAAAATTGAAAATGAGCTTTTTTATGTCGCAAGTGATAATTTTATATGCCCCACGCTTCAAAAATCTCCTCCCTCCAACAAGCCTCCATTCAAAAAAATAAAAAATCAGTAAGACCCCAGGGAGCTAATTCGAGAATTTACGGTATGTAGAATTCATTTGTCAATTTTATGGATGTAAAAAGCGACGTATTATTTAAATTCAACATGTTTAATTTTAGTCGACTATAATTAACTCTCTTCGACCGACTCGTGTTGAATTAAAAGCACAAATTATAAGTCTAACTCGAGGTTGAGCATACGTACTGTTGTTTACCTTAAGTACGCCAAAGTTGGTTGCCTGACCACTGGTTACTTTGAAGTCTTGACCAAGTCTCCAGTCTGCGTCTCAAGGTTTGACGTGAAGTCCCATTTAAAGTCGCATAGAAAGTGAATATAGTGCTATTCTATTGCAGAAATGTAAAATGTGATGTTTGATCCAGGTTATTTAAAAGCTTCATCAACTTGACGTCAACGTTCAAAATAATCTGAAAGGATGATAATGTTTGCAACAAAATCTAGTGTACGTACGTCATCAAGAACGGGAGACTGAGTATTTGCATTTAAATAAGCTTTAGTAAATTGCCTGTATCCGACAAAAAAATCACAACTAAGTGAATGCTTTCTAAAAGTTTGCAGATTTTAATTTAAGCGAAATCATTAGGGTTCTCAAGGGACAGCCCATTATTCAATTGATAAAGAAAAAGAAATGAAAAATGTTAGTTCAAACCTATTTCAATTAGACACAGTGATGAGATGTTGGGAGTATTAATCAATGGAGCAAGAAAATCCAATATAATAATTTTCGATTAAGACCCAGTTTAGACGTCACTCTCGTGTCAAATTTCCGTCGTGTTAAATTCAATATTATAATTAGGTCCCTGACAAATTTATCGTATAAATTAAACTCGAATTTGACTCACCTTTATTATATACTGTTGGATTATTTAAGACAAGGGCGACTTGGTTTTAGAAGATGGATTTATGTCGAGTCAAATTCAACTGATTTAAGTCTTGGTCCCTAATTTGCCTAACTAAGCAGCGCATGTGCAATATATTTGCTCTCCGAAACCATAAACAACTCTTGGATGAAGTTGAAGTGCGACGCATAAATTGGAGTTGGTCTATTGTCGACTCTGTGTTAGATTTCGGATAACTGAATTCAGCAAGACCGAAATGCGACGTCTAAACTGGGCCCAAGAAAAGTGATATTGACAAGACTGACTGCACACTAATGCATTAGTAATATTAATTGCTAAACAATTATTCGGCCTTGTAATACACTGGAAACATTATATTATCATTCGTACGAACACCTACTAATGAACACATCTAGACTACACGTACAGACGACGTGCAACCTATATGTCAATTAGATGCATTTTGACGTGCCTGCCATCACAATATCCATTGACAAATTTACAATATTCGTCATCCACAAAGTGTTAACATTTAAAAGTTATATGTCATGTACAAGCCGAAAACATTTAAACACCTTTACTATCACCGTAAACAAACAAAAAACAACAGTATTTTCCAGCTACGAAGGAGGCCGTTTTTGCTAACTATGTTAGGTACAAGAACATATTTAATGAAAATAAAGTTGTACTTTTGCACCCCTTATGAAGAAAATAACAACCCACCTTCGAATTATTAGTAGAGCATACAAAGAGATGCAAGACTGGGACCAAGCGATCACGGGAGAAGTCAAGTAGAAAAGAGACAAGTAAAAATAGCAAAGGCAAGGAAGGAGTAGTGTAAAGAAAATATACAAATGGATAGCAAGACTTAATAATCATTAAGATAAAAGAACAATTGTGTGTATTGCAATTATTGGTCATCACTGTACATAAATATGCAACAGTTAAAACTTTAAAGAATTTCGACTTTGCAAACTATACCACAAGTACATAAGGAGATTCCTGTTCGATGACTAAGGTCTTGTAGGTCGAAAATTCGCGGATGGATCGTTATTTTCTGTAAAGGGACGGTAAAGTCACAAATCTATTCTATTTTATTGTTATATACTAGCCTCACGGCACTACAATTTTC
This sequence comes from Chironex yamaguchii, assembly GCA_024741275.1. Classification (NCBI taxonomy): domain Eukaryota; kingdom Metazoa; phylum Cnidaria; class Cubozoa; order Chirodropida; family Chirodropidae; genus Chironex; species Chironex yamaguchii. Next base: position 12,787 of record JANTCA010020138.1, read on the forward strand.
TGAATCATACACAAGGAGGTTATTGCACTTTCATTATCATCACTTCTGAGGTGGACAACAGATGCTAAATACAGAAGAATATTAAATAGCCTATAACACTGAATTATACAATAGCTTAAGATAAGCTTTTCGTCATAGGTGTATGAGAAGGATGTGGCATCACATGGAAAGTACTTTCGCTACCTTCAATTAATGAGAAAATTCTAGACAAAAGAATCCAGGTTCTTCGTCGCAAGGTTGGATATAAATTATTTGAATATATGCCATCTTGTCGCTGCTGTTTTGACAGTGGAAATTTCAATGTTTGCTTCATAAAAATGATTAAGCCTTGGCAATGGTTCTCGACGTCCTAAACATGTAATCGGATATTATATTTTATTATCATTATTACGCAAGAGGCTGTGTGCACAATATCCAGTACATATAAACAATGGCCTTGGTAATATCTCATAGGTATTTCATATATCTATAAAGTAATCAATTTATATAAATGCACATCCAATATCAACAATACAAATATTTGTACAAGTATGTCGGCAGGCCTGATGTGTAATATTAAACACATGTACAAGATGAAGCATCCACTCCAAATCAGGTGCAAACATGGAAACTGCATCGTGCACAGATGTATACTTGACAGAGGCATTGAAAACTTCAGACACTAAAGGAGATTACCTTTAAACTATTTAGTGATTACCATGATCATTCATTGGCAACGAAGAGTTAAGAACTGGTATAATATCAAAGAGAAGTACTTTACTTTTTTGTTTCCAGTGTGAAAAATGGACTGTCTTTAAATACACACATAAACAGAAATAAGTCCTACTTGCAAAGTCTTCATGTCCAAGACGTTCCTGGTATCTCGAATACAAGAATGAGAAAAATTGGTTATTCATTGATCACGATGTTGCCAGCACTTCAGTTTGCAAATAGATCGAGCATAAGCTAACAACGTAGCTTGTGAGGAAATCAACTTACATTCATCAATACATGCTAGTATTTTCTCTGTGGAAATTCTTGATATCACGAATAAAAAATGAGGAATATTGATTATTCATTCTTGATAATTTCGCCTGTAAATCACCTTGTAATGAGACCTTGTCTAAATTCGCTAAGTAGCTTGTCAGGAAATCGATTAACATACGGGAATGCAAACTAGTATTGCTTCTGTGGAAATCCTTGACATCTCAAATAAAAGAATTGGAAACATTGACAATACACTGATCCCAATGTTGCAGCACCTTAGTTTTCAAATAGATCGAGTAACAATTGACAATGCAGCCTGTTGGTAAATCGCTTTATAGTCATCAAGAATGAGAAGCATTGAAATTTCATTGATCCAGAAGTCGATTGTAATTCTGCTTTAAAGCAGTGTGAATCTGAATTGCGTTCATTGCATTCATCAATGCATGCAAGTATTACTTCTGTTGAAATCCTTGATATCTCAAATAAAAGAATTGAAACATTGATAGTTCATAGTTCGAATCCAGCCTGCAGTTTTGCCTGCAAATTTACCGATTCTACATTAACCATGCACCTTATCCGGAAATGGATTTGCGTTTGTCAATGCATACTAGTATTGTTCCTGCGGAAATCCTTGGCATCTCAATAAAGGAGTAGAAAGCATCAACAAATTCAATGTACCCAATGTCGCCTACAATTCGCGTTGTAAATATACCTAGTATAAATTAAATATGCAGCCTGTTGGGAAATTGATTTACATTCGTCAATGCATACTAGTATTGTTTCTGGGGACGTCCCTGGTATCTCGAATAAAAAATGGGAAACATTGAGAATTCACTGCTCCCTTTCACATTGACAATTCAATGCCCCCAATGTCGACTGTAATTCACTTTGTAAATAGACTAAGGATAATGTGAATATGCAACCAGTCGGGAACTGGACTTTTTTTCGTCAACACAAATTGGTATTGCCTCTGCAGAAGTTGTTGATATCTCAAATAAAAGAATAAGAAACATTGGCAATTCACTGTTTCCAGTGACGCCAGTATTTCCGTTTTCAATTAGACCGAGTATAAATTGACTATGTAGCCTGTTGGGTAATCGAGTTACATTTGTCAATGCATCCTGCCATTGTCAGTGCATACTAGTATTGATTCTGCGAAAGTCCTTGATATCTCGAATAAAGTAATGGGAAACATTGATCTTTAAACATAGATGCAGACTATGTAGCCTGTCGGAAAATAAATTTACATTCGTCAATGCAAACTAGTATTCTTTCTGTGGAAATCCTTTATATCTCGAAATGAAGGGAAATATTGCCAATTCATTGTTCCCAATCACACCTCCAAAGATCTTCGTAAACAGATGCAGACAATGTAGCCTATGGAAAATCAATTTAAATTGGTCAATGCATACTAGGATTGCTTCCGTGGAAATACTTCATATTGTGAACATGAGAATAGGACACAGTGATAATTTATTGAATCCATTGTCGCCTGCATTTTATTTTGTAAATATAACGAGCATAATCTGACGATGTAACCTGTTGAGAAATAGCTTTGCATTCATCAATGCATACTGGCATGGCTTTTGTAGAAGACAGCCTTCATACCTAGAACAAAAGAATGGGAAACATTGACAATTCACTGTTCAGAATGACGCCTGCAAATCACCTTGTAAAGAGACATTGTCTAAAGTCACTATGTAGCCTGTTGGAAAATCGGTTTATATACGTCAATGCATGCTAGTATTGCTCCTGTGAAAATATTTCATATCTGGAAGAAAAGAATGGAGAACACTGACAATTTATTGCTTCCAATTTCACCAGCAGTTCAGCTTACAACTAGATGAAGTGAAAACTGACTATATAGTTTGTCGGAAAATCGATTTACTTTTGTCAATGCATACTAGTATTGTTTCTGCAAAAGTCCTGGGTATCCTATATAAAAGAGTACAAAACAATGACATTTAATTGTTCCCATTATCTCTTGCATTTCATTTTGTAAATATAACGAGCATAATCTGACGATGTAGCCTGTTGAGAAATAGCTTTGCATTTATCAATGCATACTGGCATGGCTTTCGCGGAAGGGCTTGATATATCAAATGAAAGAATGAGAAACATTGATAACTCATTGCTTAGAATGACGTCTCCTAATCACGTTTTTAACAGACATTGTCTAAAGTTAATGTCTATGGAGTCTGTTGGACAATTGACTTATGTTTGTCAATACATACTCGGATTGTTTCTGGGGAAATCAATGATAGCTCAAATGGAAGGAAAACATTAAGAAATCATTGTTCCCAATGTCGCCTGCGAAGATCTTTGTAAATCGATGCAGACAATGTAGCCTGTGGAAAATTCATTGGTCAATGCATACTATGATTGTTTCCATACTTTATATTGCGAATAACAGAATTGGACACATCGACAATTCATTGTTTCCATTGTCACCAGTATTTCATTTTGTAAATATAACGAGCATAATGTAACCATGTAGGCTAGGCTCTTGGGAAATCGCTTTACACTGATCAATGCATACTGGCATGGTTTCTTTGGAAGTCCTTCATATCTCAAATAAGAAAGAGGAAACATCGATAATTTATTGTTGAGAATGACGCCTGCAAATCACCTTATAAACAGATATTGTCTAAAGTTACTATGTAGCCTGTAGGAAAATCGATATATATATAAACGTCAATACATACTAGTATTGCTTTTGTGGAAATCCTTGACATCGCGAATAAAGGAATAGGAAACATTGACAATTCACTGATCCCAATTTGCCAACACTTCCGTTTGCAAATAAACCTGGTCTCTGATGAATTCCTTAATAATTTCAATAGAAGAATGATAAATATTATCAATTTATTGTCCCCAACATCACCTGCACTCCTGTTTGCAAAGAGACCGAGTATATAGTGACCATGTAGCCTGTTGGTAAGTTGCTTTACATTCATCCATGTATACTATTATGGTTTCAGGCAATTTAGTCTACAAGCTGATCTTCATTAACCATGTATTTGATCCAGAAATGAATTTGCATTAGTCAATGCATGCTAGTATTGGTCCTTTTGAAATCCTTGATTTCTTGAATATATAAATGGGAAAGATTGACAATTCATTTGTCCCCAATATCATTAGCATTTCAGTCTGCAAAAAGGCTGAGTATAAAGTGATCATGTACCCTGTTGGGAAATCACTTTACATTCTCCAATCGATTCTGTACAAGTCCTTAAGATCCCGAATGAAAGAATGGAAAGCATTGAAAATTCATTGATCCAGAAGTCGATTGTAATTCAGCTTTTAAACAGATCGAGTTTGAATTGACTGTGTATTCCTGCAGGCAATTCAACTTACATTTATCAATGTATACTTGAATAGTTTCTGCTGAAATCCTTGACATCTGGAGTTAAAGAACAGACAACATTGAGAATTCAGTATTCCCAATGTCGCCAGCATTGTAGTTTGCAAATAGACATTGTCTCTCAGGATAAATGAATAGAAAACGTTGACAATCTATTGTTCCCAATGTCACCTACATTTCAGTTTGAGAGTAGGTGAAGTACAATAATTCACTGTATGAATTGTTGGGAAATCAATTTATATTTGTCAATGCATACAAGTATTGTTGCGGTGGAAATTCTTGATATTGTAAATAAAAAAATTAGAAGCATTGACAATTCATTGTGCCTTTTGACGCCTGTAATGATCTTTGTAAATAGATGCAGTCCAAGGTAACATTGTCACCTGTCTGGGGATCAATCTACATTTTTCATTGCGTACTAGTAGTGTTTCTGTGGAAATCCATGATATCTCGAATATATGTATTGGGAACATTAGGAATTGATTGTTCTCATTGTCGCCTGCATTTCTGTTGGCAAGAAGACCGAGCACAAGTTGACTATGTGGCCTGTTGGGAAGTTCATTTGCATTCGTGGATGAGTAGTAGAGTTGTTTCCATGGAAATCCTTGATATCTTGAATAAAGGAATTGGAAACACTAGGAATTAATTGTTCCCACTTTCACTGGCATTCCACTGATAGCCAAAAGCACAGTCATATACTGTTTTCGTCAGCAATCAGAGTGATCCTATCTGGATTTGGGATGGCCGGCGTTGTGGATTTCAGCATCTGGATGACCACACCTCCAAGCCTATGCCCATATCGTGGAGAGAACCCACATGAATGTAGTTGGTGGTCCAAATATTTGGTCCAAATACTTTCGTCGGCGTTCACAAGAAGCATATTCTAAAATAAAACAGCCAAAAGATGTCCGTTTATTTTCGCTACGTTGATGACAATTTTGCCATCTTTAAAACAGAGCTGGAATGCGACAGGTTTTTCCAAAAAGTTAACCAGTTACATCCAGCTCTCAAATGTACGGCTGAAAAAGAACAAGACTGTTTATTACCTTTTCGTGTTGCTTTGGTGTAAAAAAACTGAGACTAATTTAATGACACCAGTTTACCAATCACCTACTTTAACTGGCCAGTTCATTTGTTGGGATTCTTTTTGTCCAAAATTGAGGAAAATCAACCTCAACACTTGTCCATAGAGCTCTTTGTATCTGTTCTAAATCTACATTAAATTCAGAACTAGGGAAAATAAAGTCTATTCTCCATGAAAACGGAGACTAAAAAGCTGTAGTTAAGTATTTTTCTGCTGTAAATCCAAGAATTGTTTTCTCGACAAGAAAGATCTTGCCATCCATTCACAAGGATTGGGTACCTACCACACAAAAAAGCTTAGTATAAATTTTTGTGCCGATGTGATGCTCGGTATGTAGGTCGCACTTCTCAATGATTCGGTGACAGGATCAAACATGTTCATGCTACTGTACGCCAAGCATCAATTCCTTCTAGAGAACATCCATCTTGCGCTTCCAAAGCGAAAATGACTGACAAAACATGCCATTCTGCCATAAGCCAACATTTACTAGAAAATTCAGAATGCGCCAAAATGTCTAAGGACGAGAATATTCGGATAATTGGCACAGCTATTTATCGATAATTTATTGTTGAGAATGACGCCTGCAAATCACCTTATAAACAGATATTGTCTAAAGTTACTATGTAGCCTGTAGGAAAATCGATATATATATAAACGTCAATACATACTAGTATTGCTTTTGTGGAAATCCTTGACATCGCGAATAAAGGAATAGGAAACATTGACAATTCACTGATCCCAATTTGCCAACACTTCCGTTTGCAAATAAACCTGGTCTCTGATGAATTCCTTAATAATTTCAATAGAAGAATGATAAATATTATCAATTTATTGTCCCCAACATCACCTGCACTCCTGTTTGCAAAGAGACCGAGTATATAGTGACCATGTAGCCTGTTGGTAAGTTGCTTTACATTCATCCATGTATACTATTATGGTTTCAGGCAATTTAGTCTACAAGCTGATCTTCATTAACCATGTATTTGATCCAGAAATGAATTTGCATTAGTCAATGCATGCTAGTATTGGTCCTTTTGAAATCCTTGATTTCTTGAATATATAAATGGGAAAGATTGACAATTCATTTGTCCCCAATATCATTAGCATTTCAGTCTGCAAAAAGGCTGAGTATAAAGTGATCATGTACCCTGTTGGGAAATCACTTTACATTCTCCAATCGATTCTGTACAAGTCCTTAAGATCCCGAATGAAAGAATGGAAAGCATTGAAAATTCATTGATCCAGAAGTCGATTGTAATTCAGCTTTTAAACAGATCGAGTTTGAATTGACTGTGTATTCCTGCAGGCAATTCAACTTACATTTATCAATGTATACTTGAATAGTTTCTGCTGAAATCCTTGACATCTGGAGTTAAAGAACAGACAACATTGAGAATTCAGTATTCCCAATGTCGCCAGCATTGTAGTTTGCAAATAGACATTGTCTCTCAGGATAAATGAATAGAAAACGTTGACAATCTATTGTTCCCAATGTCACCTACATTTCAGTTTGAGAGTAGGTGAAGTACAATAATTCACTGTATGAATTGTTGGGAAATCAATTTATATTTGTCAATGCATACAAGTATTGTTGCGGTGGAAATTCTTGATATTGTAAATAAAAAAATTAGAAGCATTGACAATTCATTGTGCCTTTTGACGCCTGTAATGATCTTTGTAAATAGATGCAGTCCAAGGTAACATTGTCACCTGTCTGGGGATCAATCTACATTTTTCATTGCGTACTAGTAGTGTTTCTGTGGAAATCCATGATATCTCGAATATATGTATTGGGAACATTAGGAATTGATTGTTCTCATTGTCGCCTGCATTTCTGTTGGCAAGAAGACCGAGCACAAGTTGACTATGTGGCCTGTTGGGAAGTTCATTTGCATTCGTGGATGAGTAGTAGAGTTGTTTCCATGGAAATCCTTGATATCTTGAATAAAGGAATTGGAAACACTAGGAATTAATTGTTCCCACTTTCACTGGCATTCCACTGATAGCCAAAAGCACAGTCATATACTGTTTTCGTCAGCAATCAGAGTGATCCTATCTGGATTTGGGATGGCCGGCGTTGTGGATTTCAGCATCTGGATGACCACACCTCCAAGCCTATGCCCATATCGTGGAGAGAACCCACATGAATGTAGTTGGTGGTCCAAATATTTGGTCCAAATACTTTCGTCGGCGTTCACAAGAAGCATATTCTAAAATAAAACAGCCAAAAGATGTCCGTTTATTTTCGCTACGTTGATGACAATTTTGCCATCTTTAAAACAGAGCTGGAATGCGACAGGTTTTTCCAAAAAGTTAACCAGTTACATCCAGCTCTCAAATGTACGGCTGAAAAAGAACAAGACTGTTTATTACCTTTTCGTGTTGCTTTGGTGTAAAAAAACTGAGACTAATTTAATGACACCAGTTTACCAATCACCTACTTTAACTGGCCAGTTCATTTGTTGGGATTCTTTTTGTCCAAAATTGAGGAAAATCAACCTCAACACTTGTCCATAGAGCTCTTTGTATCTGTTCTAAATCTACATTAAATTCAGAACTAGGGAAAATAAAGTCTATTCTCCATGAAAACGGAGACTAAAAAGCTGTAGTTAAGTATTTTTCTGCTGTAAATCCAAGAATTGTTTTCTCGACAAGAAAGATCTTGCCATCCATTCACAAGGATTGGGTACCTACCACACAAAAAAGCTTAGTATAAATTTTTGTGCCGATGTGATGCTCGGTATGTAGGTCGCACTTCTCAATGATTCGGTGACAGGATCAAACATGTTCATGCTACTGTACGCCAAGCATCAATTCCTTCTAGAGAACATCCATCTTGCGCTTCCAAAGCGAAAATGACTGACAAAACATGCCATTCTGCCATAGGCCAACATTTACTAGAAAATTCAGAATGCGCCAAAATGTCTAAGGACGAGAATATTCGGATAATTGGCACAGCTAGATCGTCCTTCCATCTAAGGGTATTGGAGTCTGTCAACAAGAAAACCAGTACTCTGTAGGCAGAAAGAGTTCGTTTTTTCACTTGGACTTTTCCAATAATGTTTTGTTTCTTCATTTTCTCTTTCTTTGCTTCCTTTCTTGTCTAGGATTGGCTAGTTTTGCTACATGTTTTGTATAAATAGGTTACCATCTCCATATACTTTCCTTTCTGACGTTTCATACTCTGAGGAGTGTCAGACGAAAAACGCTTTTAAGTATGTTTTTAACGCAATGTATTTCTGGCTACAAAGTACTGGTTTGCTTGTTTTAATGTAGACAGACTCCAATACACTAAAATGAATGGACAAAATATTAGCTGTGTAAGTTCTCTTTTCAAACGTCGCGGGTAAAAACGCTATAGTTCCGGGTGGTGAGGGTGAGGGTGTTGGGTTATACCTTTAGTCAGAATAATTGTATTGTCTTAGTGTGATACTTGTATTGCTCTTATGACGACTGCGATGAAATTGTACGTCAGGCTTCAATTTTATCTCGCACATAAGTCTTGTTGATGTAATTGTAAATAAAAGGGCAACATACAACGGGGGAATTACTCTGGTTTTGATGTTCTTGGTCAATCTTCTGTTTAAATGAATTTCTGTTGCTGTGCTCATCTGCTTCTAAATAATTTAATTTGATTCCTATTCCATTTTGGATGACATCTTGAAAGTCAGGTCAAATCAAGTTAATTTCCGCCTAGGTAGGTGATGATACTCTGAGCACATATCTCTTTGGATGGCATCATCCTATCTTCTTGTATCAGTCCAATTTCGTATGCTTTCCTTAAAGTAAAGTATATTATTCCCTGTCTTCCTATGGCATTGTTCTCACTGACTCTTCTATTCATGATCACTTGCATCACCGCGTTATGCTTTAGCATGTAGCAAAAGCACTCTAGTTTTATTTCAATGCTTGTAATTATCTCATCTTAAAACATTCAGTCAGCAGGAGAAGACTAAATTGGCGACGACTTTTACATTTTCTATAGCATACTCGATATCGAGGGGAGCTGACTCCCATGCTAGGGCTAAGAAATTTTACTAGGGATCTGTTTACATGGAGGCGGGCTAGATCGGGTACTCGAGCCAGCTCACCCGACCAAGATCCCACAAGACAATGGTATGTATTGTTGTTTTTGGTGCCAAATACTACTGTGTGAAATGCTGATCTCACTTATGAGACTCTAAGCAAGACTAGCCAACCTTCCTGTCTAGAAAGATATTTCCATGTCAAAGCCAGGAACGTTCATCTCGCCTAACTGAGCTGGCTCGATTTCCCGGGCTGGCCCACTCCCATTTATACAGGCTCTAGGAAGTGCGCTCTTGACGAGAATGGGCTCCCGTTACCTTCTCTCACCAATTGTATTTTGTTTATGGTGACGCGCATTCGAACTCGCAACCTCTGGCTTGCCATATCGTCGTCTTATCCACTATGTACTACACTGGCCTTACTGTTACGGAGCTGGTCATCAATATAGTACGTATACTACGTAATCAAGCGTTTGCTGGACTATTTACATAAACTTTGAGCACCGATATACATAGGCCAACGATTGCCGCATCTAAAGTTGTACAGCCTGGTATCATACGCACTAGTCCAGTAAAGACAAATTCAGCCCAGTCAACCGGGCTGGCTTGAGTGAGCCGAAATTTAGCAAATAAATGACCCGAAAACAGGCCAACCCGGCCGGCCACGTTTTCACTCGAAAATGCATCTGACATCTGGGTTTACTTTAACTTGGTGGGAAATTTAAGCTCGCTTGCGGACAGGGCTGACTCGACTCTTATAAAAACAGGCTTTTTGTTCCCCAACTAAGCTCTGTGTGTGACAAATTCTACCAGTTTAGCAGACAGAAGCATTTCATGGAATAGGTTTTCTTTTGCTTATACACTGCTTCGTCCTTCATGAAGCTATTCAAGTTGACGTCCCTAATGATAGGTAAGCATAACTTACGTAATATATCTAAATCAGTCTATTATTCTCTACAGTACGCCTGCGTGATAATTTAACATTGTTGTATCGTCCAGCATGTATTATTATTTAATCATGTGTCGTGAGTTAAATTATGGCTTTAAAAAGTTTTGCAGACTTACTTGATCATAACTGCAATTCTGTGGGACGCTTATTAAATTGCAATCACGATCTGATTCAGATTTTGGATGGAGATAACTGAAATCAAATTCAATTTTAGTACTTCGACATTACAACAGTAACAAGAAGGCAAATTATGCAGTTGCTCTTATTATGAAATGATTCAACCTGTAAAATATATTCTTACTACCAACAGTGTGAACTGCAAAGAGTTAGAGAGTTCGCAAAACAGGAGGGATTGCATGAAATCTTTGTAGACATTCAAGTGAAGGAAAGGAAGATAATGCAAGATAATACAGTAATGCAAGACGCCTGAAAGGTAATTATGGCGACTGTCTAAGACCTTTATGGTGGGACCAGTGCATGCTAATAATGCAGAAATAATTTTTTGCTTTCAGCCACAGGGGATACTCTCTGAATTTCTATACGGGTGGTCTATGCCAGCAATATCTTTTTGAACCCCAAATTTTGATTCACACCTTTGAGGAGCCCCGAATATTGAGTCTCAAAATTTGAGCCCCTAAGCATTTTTACATATTTTAGATTACCATTTTTGTAAAATTTTGTTAACATCAATCTCATTTAAATTTTTTTAGAACCCTTATTACAGTATTCATTCTAATGTAGATATTATTAAAACTTTAGAATTTGTTTTTCTTCTGCAACTTCGTTTTCAATGCTCAGACAAATATCGAATTTTTGAGCTGTAATTTTCAGACCCAAAATACCAAATTTTCCTTAAGCTATAATTCACAGACCCCAAATATCAAATTTTACTTAAGCGGTAATTCTCAGACCCCAAATA
>JANTCA010020160.1:0-24090 GCA_024741275.1 Chironex yamaguchii
GGACCTTCTATTTTACTAATTGTGTGTAGCGATCTTTTTTCTTTTTTTTTTTTTTTTTATAAAAAACATGTAATTAGGCCAGCCAAACACAAGTTACCTAACATTAGAGAGATTTGTATTTGTATAATTAGTTAAATATATACCAGAATGAACCTATAATCTATGGTTCTCACGTCTCAATTCTCAAACTTTGCAGCATGTGGTTTCCAGCTGTTCTTTACACTTGAATCAAAGACGTTACAAGTGGCGACATGATTCAGTTATAAAAATCATTGCTCAGTTACTTCTATGTTTAAACAAAGATCTCAAAATCTACTGCGAAATTGATAGTTTCTTATCACCAAGTTTGATATCTGGAGATAGCCTACGTCCTCATATGTTAATTCAATGTAGCAGTTTACTGGATATACTAGAATTAACTGTTGGATTTGAAACAAATCTTAATTCAAATTATCAGAGAAAATCGAACAAAAATAAAGCTCTTTCCAAAGATCTTGCAGAAAATTATAATGTTCACTTCATTAATTTGAGCATGAGTTCAATTGGAGGGATAGCAAAGGACAGTGTCTGTTTTGTTGATATGTTGAAACGTCACAAGGCTGATAACAATGATTATTTGTTATGTAAAATGATTGACTGTACAATAAGATCTTCTTATTTTCTGTTTTGTCGACGTGATAAGGACTGGACTGATCCTGAGCTTTTTTGTTGGTAACTTTGTCTTTTTGTCGTGATCATTTGTTACTAAGATTTCTGACACACATTGTAATCGATATGGATATGCCTTCTTGTAAGTGAGTATCCAAATGTATTTATTGAATGAAAAAATAAAAAATAAATTTGAAGTTTAAAAAAAAAAATTAATTATTTTTCTGCTATAACTACTAATACACCATCTGATAATCAACTTCTGCTCAATCTTTACTTTAAATGATCTGTTTAGGGAGGCTTTTAATTTCGCGTGGATAAATGTGTAGCTTTTGGAATGAAAAAAGCTAAGAGTAGAGTTGAACAATATGAGCCTTATTTACTTTAAACAATGAAAGGATACCACCAATAAGAAAGATGGGGTATTCGCTATCAGATCCTCATACTACATATTTAATCAAAGAAATAAGGACTGAAGTGATCCAATACTATTGAGCTTTTGTTGTTGATTTTTGTATTCTTTGTTATTGTAACTTTTACCATTTTTATTACTAATGCAGTTAATGTTGTACTTTGATGCTTCGACTATTAATCCTGCTGTCCTTACATTTGCCAGGAGAAAACAGTGTGGAATTATTAGTGTAATTATGTAAAAAGGTGTTTTTGTATTCTGAAAGGAATTCAGATATATGACGTTTAAAAAATTTATTGTTATCATTATCATTGTCATTCTCATCATCATCATCATCATCATCGTCGTCCTCCTCCTCCTCCTCCTCATCATCATCATCATCATCATCATCATCGTCGTCGTCGTCGTCGTCGTCGTCTTCATCATCATCATCATCATCATCATCATCATCATCGTTGTCGCCGTCGTCCTCCTCCTCCTCCTCATCGTCATCATCATTGTCATCGTCGTCGTCGTTGTCCTCATCATCCTCATCATCATTATCGTCATCGTCGTCATCGTCGTCGTCCTCCTCCTCATTATCATTATCTTTATTATTATCATTATCCCTATCCTTATCCTTATCCATATCATCATCCCTATCATTATAATTATCATTATCAGCATCATCATTATTATCATTATTACTATTAATTTTATTGTTGCTGTTATTATTATTATTGTTATTATTGTTATTGTTATTATTGTTGTTGTCGACGTGATAAAGACTGGACTGATCCTGAGATTTTATGTTGGTAACTTTCACATTTTGTCGTGATCATTTGTTACAAAGATTTGTGGCACACATTGTAATCGATTGGGGTATGCCTTCTTGTAAGTGAGTATCCAAATGTATGCATTGAGTCAAAAAAAAAATTTTAAAAAATTGAAGTTTCAAAAAAAAATTATTATTATTGTTGTTGTTGTTGTTGGCCTTCTTGCTGAATTATCTGTCGCTCCCACCAGATTCTTGCAAAAACTCATCTATCATGTTGATTGGCAATTTCTAATAAGAAACTGTCGTTGTTTGAGCTACAAGAAGTGTAAAGTGAGCAAAGAAATATAAATCCTAACAGAGCTTCTGTCCTTAGGTTGCAAAGTCAACGGCTTAAAAAGAGGGAAAACACGAACAGGGGACGAGTGCACATGGTAATTGATCTAAATCATTCACTTCATATCCTCACAGAAAATGCTAAGTTCAAAACCAATGGGGACTTACTCTGAGCATTAGAGTGATGGCGGTCAAAAGAGTTGCAGCAAAACACTCAACCAAGAGCCTTAAAAAATGTAACTGTAGCATCTGCTACAGTTGCGCTAGTCTGGAACTGACTCTGCTAGTATCCTATCAGAGTAGGCTATCCATCACCTGCGTTGGTCAGCAGATAAGTCAGGGCAAAACGCAGTAACTGCAAATATGTAGCCAAATCGAGTACAGTTGACGCCCATTATCAACCTCCAATGAGTGTTTTCTGGTCAAAAGTGTCGGTCTTACACTACAAGGAAACAGTAACCGAGAGGAAATACAATACAATTTATATGCACAATATATTTGAACAGTTTAAAAAATTATTCATAAACGAGATATAGAGCATTTCTGCAAAAAGATACAGTTGTTGATTGCAACGAATTCCTTAGTTATAATAGGCCTGATGGCGATACAGGAAAGTCCAAATTTCTGGGGGATTCGTCATAAACATATCAAGACACTTCTTGATCTTTCCGTTCATTGTACTTTCATTTCAAACATCTGCACGAATGTCATCAACTAAGGCTCAGTTAGTTCTTATCAGGAACCGATACAACCAAGAAACCACGTTTTAGATCTTTCCGTTGTCTGCTTTGTAACCTAACCCGCTGTCGTGTGATAGGAAGTGTTTGAACAACAAAGACTCGTTTTGACAGCTGGATCTCATTTGGAAGACACCTTTGTTAAAAGCTAAACAATTCAAGAGCGCCCCAGCGTCTTCAAAGCCAAACAATGATGTTTTTCCGTCTTCATATTACCAGATGTTTTATTTCTTCTATTCTGCTACATTTTCCCCGAATCAAGTAAATATTTCAATTGTCTCCCAGTGAGATCTTGGCAGGTCCTCAAAGGATCCTGTCATAACATCTATGAGAGACAGAAATATATTTTACTAGGTGCAGTCTTTTACACAATACTGCACTTGCTGATTTAAAGAGAATTCAATAAGATATTAGGAAACCTCTTCAGCCTTTTCTACTTTATATCTAAAGACGCTTTTCTATTCTTATTTAAAACTCGGATGACTTTTATAAGGTTGGACGGTAGAATGTAAATAAAGAACTATAATCGATTCTAACAACTATTAAAGGCTACAATACAATAACAATGTTACACGTCATATCATGTTGTTTACTTTGGACAGCCTCAACCTATCCGAGTAAGAAAGTATCCTAGGTCTAGCAGACTGAAGCAAGCCTCTTGCTAGGACAGATATTACCTGTTCAAGGCCTTGTTTTCAAATTCATTTGTCTTTTTTAACGTAATTGAAATTTTGTAGAACAAATCAAATCTTTGACATTTGTTCCTGTTTTTGTTTCAGTTATCAGTTAAAAATCAAGTTTAAATCTCAGATTGACTTCTTTTACCTTGAAACATTTGGCAAAATGAGAGGATCTCCAAATGTGTTATAGTACCCTTTTGAGTGAAAAAAGACTTCTTTATAGCTAAGTTTGTTTCAACCACAACCATAGACCATATGATACTTGTTTCATTCTATAACCACTCCGATAAAGTCAAGTGTAGATTTTTGACAGATAGTCTTGGAGATGAAAACGTAATGATAAAATGATGGGATACTAATATATAAACGTAGGAAGAGATAGATTAGGTCCGCAGTTTCTAATTGCAGTAGACAAAGTATAACATTTGATATTCCACCTTATGTATTATTCATGACAAAGAGTTTAATTTTATAGCCTTTTATAGAAATATTTCAGAAATACATTTTAATTATGAATATTTATTCAATTAATTATAACTACCACTTCCAATGAACGTTTTTCTCTATTCTGAGACCTCAAGACAATAATAATGCATGTAAAAGTAATTTAAGAAGCTATATTTCTTGAACAACAAAAGGCCTTTGGTAATATTTCAAAGAATTTACCAATACGCAGGTCCTCAAACATATTTATCCTGGATCTCAGATACCTTCAGAAATGTTATAAAGAGGATATGAAATCATTTGTAATTATCTTTCAGTGTTCTCATTTATTTCTGCTTTAACGTCGACGCAGAATCTTTAATGTATGCTAAGACATATTTATTTACATGTAATTAATTTGGATGGCTTTCTCTTTGCGCATCGCATGAAACACTGAGAGTATGCTGCAGTTCGTGATCTGGGATTTCTCACTGCAAAACACAAAACTCAAATATGTCAACCAAAACCCAACACATTTAACAAATACTAATACTGCAGTCTGTAACATTGCCTAGCAATTTTGCCTGTACATGACAGCCTTGCTTTCTAGCAACATTGCGATAATGTAAACATTCTTTTATATTTTTCAGTATTGTGGTTATAATCTTTATCATTATTATACACCAGCCTAGCAAGGATATCGACATTGTGCTCATCAATATTCCAACTTGTAATGAGAAACGTTCTTCAACTGTGTGATGCACCACATGATAGTTCATGTGAAAAGTCACATACCTCTAGGGGAGGCATTAGTATATCTTTTTTTCCTTTTCGAAGGACCAAGATTTTAACATTTGATTAAAAACCTTAGTGCTTTACGACCACAGAGCATCCTTGTCTATCAGACCATCGTTTATTTGAACGCAAAGGAGTGAAAAAAATTAGAATTTTTAAAAATACAGTAGAACCCCGCTAACTCGAGCTGTAAAGGGAAACGAAAATCTGTTCGAGTTAGCGGGGTTTCGAGTTCTCCGGGTCGATTAAAATATTCAATTTTTTTTGGTTAATAATTAAAGTTTATTGATTTTCAGCACTGCGGTAGTCAATTTAGTGCAAAGTTCGGATATTAAACTTATTTCAAGAAAAAAACTGTAGCGATAAACTGCAGAGACTGTAAATGTAACTGTACGTAACGTTCTTACTGGTCCTTATTGTTCAGTGGTGATTGCATTTTAGAACCGAAAAAAGAAAGCAGCGTCTGCTATCGTTGGGAGGTCCTGAAGTTTAGTTCTGCCAATGCCTCTATTTTCTGTACATGGCTTCTGATTTCCTCTCCTCCCTCGTTCACGAACAGACAGTATGAAGTCAGCAAATCAATTGAGGATCTGACTTCGCTTGCCGTAGGTTTCATGGGGCATTCTTCTAGGACCTCAACTTCATCTGTTTCATCCGTTCATTCGTTTGACTAACTGAGATCAAATTACTCCAGTCTTTGTTCTAGTGTTAGAGTTCGATCACTCAATAAGAAAAGCTAATGGGACATCTCAATTGGGCTTCCTGTCGATTTATAAGAACCAGAAATTTGAGTTATCGGGGTCAACTTTGGTCAAGGGAAGCGAAATTCTGTTCGAGTTAGCGGGGTTTTCGAGTAAGCGGGGTTCGAGTTATCCAGGTAAAAATGACTGAAAAGCTAGTTCAAATCAAAGGGAATTGAGACTCTGTTCGAGTTAGGGGAGTTGTTCGAGTTATAGGGGTTCGAGTTAGCGGGGTTCTACTGTTGCTAACTATGCTAACAGAGTCATTTAGCAAGATGGGTCAATACAAAATCATTAAAGTTTGCCACAACTTTTCAACATGCTTTACAAAACCGCAATCCTGGTATCAAGAAACTTGCGTGGACCTTCCAAGGCAAATATATAGAGATAATTTATGTGGTTTGTTTTTCATTCATGACTCACTCTGATCAACACAAATTACCTTTGCGATAGTTTATTCTTTCCGTGCAATGTGTGGCGAAAGATTTTACTTTCTTACGGACAAATATGTCATCCTCGTTTATCCAAATTTGCAGCTTATCCGAAAAGTTCGTTACGCATTTAAGTTTGCGCCGTTCGCATAAACGAAGATGTACTTTACTTAAAAGGCCATTTTGCAATTTCTTCCAATTTAAAAAAGGGTGATAAGCTGCTCTCACTCATCTCAGTTCATCGCGCTTCTTTGTAAACTTGGATGAGAGAAAACAACTGTTTAGCATTTCTTAGTATTGCTTAATGTGAGACTAATCAAGTCAGCCTAGACAGTAACTTTTAGAAAAGTCTCTGATTTGTGCATTCGACAAGATTTGTCTTAGGTAAGTTAAAAATATGACTAGCTCGTAGCGAAATGAATATTAGTCCTTTTGTGGATATGAAGTTAAGCATATCAGAATCCTGCTCTGCGTATTATTCCATCCTAGATATTTCGTTTTTCGCGTATTTCACAAAAATTAACATTCTCCTTCTAGTGAGCCGACTTATTAAAATAATTGTGCATTTTGCGATAAAAGCATGAAATTGGTACACATGTACAGTTTTTCATTCTGACTACTTTGGCAAATTCCCGGAAAATCTATTGTTAACCGGAGAAAGCCGTTTCCTGGCGTCTAAACCACTTTGGAGCTGTTGCTATGTAGAATGTTAAACTACAGGATCAATCATTGCCCTTATGTCATTTTAAACATGTCAAAACTGATAATTCATGTAACTCACAAGTGAAATTCAAAGGGATGCTATTTTGGATAGAGACACTCGTTCTCAGACCTCCTACATAGGTTTTCAGCAACATTGCAATAGCGATCCTAAAAGTAGACGAATCCCCATCTAAAAGTAGACGAATCCCCATCTAAAAATAGATTTTCGGAGAATTTGCTAAAGTGGTCATATAGCATAATTTCGGTAGTATGATAAATTGTGCATGTGTACCAATTTTCATGCTTATGTCACAAAATGCACAATTCCATTAAAAATGTTGTCTAAGTCGGCTCACTATTCTCAGATCCTACAATTGATCTTAAGTCAGGCATTTTAAAACGTTTCTGCTTAGTGAAGTTTCGTACACTGTTGGGAATCCAAGTATCTGGTCTATTATCAGATTTGTTTACCGCGATCAGAGAATACATTGACTATAGCACTCACAAGATTCTCATTTTGTTCAAAAATATCTACGTAAGACAAAATTGTGTTACGAGTTGTTATTTCGATATGAAACCAGGTCACAGGCCAGGTTCCGACAGTTTACTGAAAGAAACAAGTAATGTGAAAACTACAAAGTTAGGTCAACACTCGTCACAAACCATTGTTATTACCCAATCTCTTTCCTTATACTCAAGAAAAGCGACTATACGATAGGTTAACCTTCCTTTAATAGTTAAACAGCACAGCTGTCAACAGTTTTTGTCAATAATGGGTTTTTATTCTACCTTAGAGTCTTTAGATTGTAGACTTTTGGAGTTTGAGTACAAATTTTACTTTACCTGATTTAGTTTCCACAATATCAACCCAGTCATTACAAAGGTGGCTCCGAATAACTGAGAAAAACGCGAAACTGTTTGCGTTGCGTTGAGTTGCGTTTCCAAGAAGTAGAGAAGGTCTCTAAAATGGCTTCTATTTTCTTGCTTTGGTTATTTGCCAGCTTGGTTTGCGGAACAAAACATAAATCAAAGGAAATAAGATGATTGGTTACTTTCCTGAGTGACTGGTTGAGCCTCAGAGGAATTAGATAGGAAATTAAACCAAGTAATCAGCAACTGTTGACTCGATCAAGAATGAAAAACGTAATACAGTAATGTTTTGTCGACTCTGCCCTCGAAGTATCATTTAGAGTTCATAAGTAGGAAAAGGAATCCACGCTAAGTCGTTCGTCGCGTGACTCTTCTTCATTTGCTGCGATCTTGTATCGTATATAGGATGTCTTACAGCTTGAGGCCTGTCCAATGCCTGATGTGATTTTCCCACATTGTCCTGAGTCTAGCTTGTTTACGGCCGCCTTTTACCATCCATACTACCATTAACAAAAATTCAACAGAACCAAAACAAAGTAATGAACTAAAACAGGGTTGAAAATAGGGGAGTCTTGTCTGATTTTGTTCAAAACATGAAACATCGTAGCTTTTTTAATCACACAATCTCCAACTTTTCAAATGTAATTTCATTTGCTATTTCTTCCTTAAAGGATAAATGGATGACAGCACATTATCGGTATGAATCATTGCAATGTTTTCTCAGTGTAGCAACATACATTAGAGCTAAAAAGAGGCAGTTGAACCTCCCTGATGCATATCTACCTGTGACACAGAATCCACACAATGCTTTAAGGAGTGGTGTTGCTGCATTTTGATGAAGAAAAAGGTAGATTTCCACAACATTGGCATTGTTTGCTTACGAGTGGGGCAAAATCACAATTAAAAACATTGCTTTTGGACCTGAAAAGAAAGAATCATTTAAAAATATATATAATTGAGTTCATTTTAATGCCTAATATGGTTAGTTGGTATTTAAAAAAAGGCTACAAAAAGGAAGAATCTCAAACTTTGAGACCTTTAGGTGAAAGTGCTTATATTTATGACCACAAGAAAGTCCTGGCATTTGCAAATGTCATTTTGATTTCCTTCCAAACACGAGTTGACGATTCCACTACAGCATTCCTCAACTAGTGTGACAAACGTTTGTCTTTGAATGCGACAGGAACATGAGCAGCACTGATAAAGTTTTCTCCTGTCACAGAACGTGCATTTTTTCTTACTTGTCGCCAAGGCTATTTTAATTATCCATGGCAGTGAGTACAGGCTCAAATTTTGGTGTTGCAAACATATCCACAATACGTGAAATTTGGTTTTTGCATTGCTCAATGACGATTTGGTGCATTAGCGAGGTTAGCTTGACACACTTAACTTTCAATAGTGGTTACATCCACGAATTCAATAAGACATTGGTTAAATGAAGTGAAAGAGGGGTATTTAGACAAAAAACCTCTTGTAATTATACTATGCTCACCTTTAACCTTTGTTGATGAAGAATAGGTAGTAAAATGTTGACTTTTTCTTTGTTTCTAGTTATGTGTGCACTATCTTTTGTGTCAATCGTATGTGTTCATGGCTCCCTTATTTGCGATACTGTCTTCAAAATTGATACTTTTTCATTGTCTTTGTAGAATGCTTCCAATTCCCAAAACAAGTTGATACAATCGTGAATCGAGATATTGTGAATGAACTCGGCGCAAGAAACATACACGTGCAGCTACTGAAATAATGTATTCCTACTACGGTTTCCTGTCATGCCATTCTTCTTTAAAATGTCTTTTAAATCTCAGATGCAAAGTAGGAGTCAGGCCTGGTATTGACTATTTGGTGGATTATAGATATGTTTGATACTGACTGAGACTGTTTTTTGTTGCTTCAAGGACGACTGATCTGGAGATGACTCATCGCCTTGCAATTTGACGAAGCACATTGCTCACCGCAAAATATTTGCAATATTTCTTATCCATTCTCTACCGAAACGTTCAAAGTTAAGAATCTCTCAAGAACTGATGTTTATGAGAGTTACTCCAGTCATATCCTGAAGTAGCATAACAAACAGCAATAGTACTGTGCCAACAAACAATATATTTCTCTGTCAACTTGAGTGATAAACAAAAACTGTTAGGTTTGTTGTTTCTACATTTCTTGCAATACTCAGTGAATTATTGTATGCTATTGCACATATAGTAACTCTTTGATCATAACATGTTGTTATCATTGCATAGCTTCAGATTCCTTGCAATGGGCAAAATCCGGTTGCGAATAGTGTGATGATAATTTTCGTCACTCCATTCCAGGAACTGCATTTTCGACGACATCAAATGATGCTTGCAGGACCGCTGCCATCTCTGAAACTTGCTTTTACGAGAGAGAATCCCACCTATTTTTTATCCCAGCCCTCGCCATTTCACCTCCTGGGCTTGGGACCAGGTAATGACGGAGTTTTTATCATAGTACACACAACAGTTGTGAGAATGAAATGACCTACCACAAATCAACACGTTATTTTTTCTAAATTTGGCTCTTTCGCCAGCAAGACAGGTAGAGAATTTTTCGAGAAAGGGTCACCTGCAAGGTATGTAATACGGTGGAATCTCTATAAGACGGACACACTGTAAACGGACACCTCTACAAGACGGACAGAAAGTCAAGGAACGGAAGTTATCTAGTTGCTAGTGACTGACGTTGCGACCCAGCAACCTAGCAACGACAGACTATGTCCAGCATTGAACAAAGAGCCCACTTTAATGCGAACTTGTGTCACCCACAGTTCAGAGACTCTAGGCTTTAATAATAAAATGGAACAATGTAATAAAACGCCATTTTAAGGCACAATAGATCCAAGTTACTGCCTTTTCAGAACCAATGAATCTATAATCAGGTATCTGCAAACCATACCTTCCTCCTCTATTTACACTGTTTTAAGGCATATTATTTTCTTGATAATAAACTTGCTTCTTGTCATTTCTGCCATATTCCTTGCTACTCTGAGGGCTACCGTATAACAAAATTTTGTTTTCGTTTTTTGTTTAAATATTGATTTCCCTGCAACCTCTCTATAAAGCCGACAAATCAATAAAGCGGACACTATAAATCGGAACAAATAGTGTCTGCTTTAGAGAGAATCCACTGTAATATATAAACACTTGTATGGCGTCGGACAACATACAGATATGATCTAATGCGCCTTACAAAGTAGCTTAAATATAACAAATTTGCAAAGCCCTAACATTGTAACATAAAATCTTAGTTCAACTCTACTGAACCATATTTTAACTTAGCATTGGACCTAATTAACTTTTAATGTAATACACAAATGACTTTGATAAACAAAACGACACACCTTAATTTGCAAAGAATGTTTCAGCTATTCAACAGCCATCGTCACTTAACATCGATGTCAGGTTAAATCTATATTAATCTATGCACAAAAATAACTGATATAGTTATATAACAATTTGTCTTAAACGCAAAAGCATTTACATTAAAGGCATGACGATAAACATTTGTTTCAATAGTAATCGAAACATGTTACGTAACAAAAAATCATATTTCAACAATAGTGATAAGAGAAGAAATGTAATTCAATCGAGAGGAAAGATGCGATAAAAAAGTTATTGGAAATAGCATGAGAGGCTGTCATTGACACGAAACTAATATTTGTTACCAGTAGATGGAAGCCAGGAATTGTGGAGAGCTTTTTTAATTTTAAGGTGATTGAGCAGTCTGAGATAAAGACCAATTATTACAATCCTTAACTGTAAAAATGGCTTAATTTCAGAGTTTCCATCAGTCAGCAAATGTTCCCGAACGCGAGATGTGTTTTTCTCGTAGTCTGTAACCGAGCTATGGGATGTAATTGAAGATGATGGGCGAATGCTAAGTAGATACGTCCTTATCGATAACAGTACGTGGGTTGTTGCTGGCCATAAGTACGTCTAGATAAGGTAAAAATGCAAGAGACTCAAGTATACCTTTGCATGGTTTCTATTGTATATATGATTTCAATAGTTTTTTCTTAATCATCCTTCCTTCTTTACAGTCTTTATGTCATCAAGCTGTGGTCTTTGGACTTTGTGTTAAAGGACAGTTTATGAAAAGTTTCAAGCAACAGTTAGACAAAACAACATGAAAAGATTATAGCCAAAATGTGTTCACACGAGAGCTGAAAAGGGCAAGTCTGTTGACAGTAAGAAATGCGGTAAGAATTTTGAACATTCCTGATTCCAGTAAAAGCCAATTTAGTTTTGTCATTTTTCAATTGCATTCAAGTACGACACAAATTGCATGACATCGTTATTGCCTTTACGCTCTCAAGCGTATCTAAACAACTAGCAGTAGATAATAAACCATACTTCCAATCTTAACACCGTTGAATGAATGAATTTTGTAAATGAGTTAAAGAATAAGATTAGAGTAAGTTTTTTAAAATGAATATACAGAGCCGACAGATAACATTTGTCATTTCAGGGTCCAAAGCGAAACAAAAAAGACCAGTACAGAAAGGACTAAACTTTGAAAGAGAGTATTTTGATAATTGTTCATACGATAGTTCTCAGATTTAGAAGGACTATCTACATCAACAAAAAAGATTCAGTGAATGCAAAATATTGTCAAATGAGGTATTCATTTAATGTTGACATAACAGTTGAACACTCTAGTTACTGAAGGTTTTCGAAATGGGGCAGTCTGAGCGCCGAATACTCGTAATTTTAGCAAGAAGGGTTTTTTGTAAAATACAGTGTTTTTCACTTTAGATCAGTTGGTTTTAATAAACTGTATTTCAAAGAAATAAAACAGCAAATAGCAAATGAAAAAATAAGTGTATTTTAAAATCGCCTTGAAAATTTGCGACATTGCGATAAAAACATATTTAGAAGTATGAAAAGTATGAAACGTGTATGAAGAGCATGAAAAGTGTCAGATGAAAATAGATTTTAAGAATATTTTGAACGCAATGTCGCAAATTTTCATGGCGATTTTTAAGTTTTGTACCACAGAAAGTTTGTTCAAGTGTGTAACGTTCACATAAAGTTAAGATATAAACAAAGCTAAACAAAATGCTCATAAAAATATCAAAACTGTCCAACGTTCACTATTCTTGTCATTAAAAACCAATAGGCAAGAACTTTGGCTATTCATCTAGCGAAACGTTCACAAAACAAAACTCTCTGTCAATATTACACCGGAAAAATTGATTGGCAAATTGAAAAAGGTAGAGCCCGTCAATTTTACTATTGTGAACTGACAGGATTATATAACGATTCAGTCTTTTTAAGCGTATGGTAGTCCGCAGATATTTTTTTACCTTTCTTCAGCATGATAGTTCACTAAAACGTTGTGGGGATGTTATGTTCAACTATTGTATGTTTTGAATGCGTTGTAGACTTTCCAGTTGTGGTATGTGTTAATCCGTTGACGTGATGGTGTTGAGCTAACGCTGTTGGTTATTGACGTAGAGAGGACCTTTCAAGGCGAAGGAGAGGGAGATGAGAGAAATGGACGAAGGCAGGCAGATTTTTATCCGAGCTTACCAATTAAAGTGTACTCGAGTTCCCCAATTATTATACCTAATTATATCATATCATTTTGTATACCGTATGAAGATTTGTTTCTTTTCTCTCCGGTCATTCATGCTGCCTAGCACATGGATCATGTTTAAAAACACAACAAATTGGAGGTTCCACCGAGATGAAAACACCATGTAAACTCACGCGATTTCTAGCGGAAATGACCTAGAGAACTCCAAGATTGGATAGAAGTCAAAATCGTTTGGTATTAGCGTGGTTGTTTATAGGACCATATGTCAATGAAGAGGACCAGTCCTGAAATTGCCCAGAAAAATTCCTAACGTCGTTAAATTTAAAGGGAATAATTTTACCAGTTTTAACATGTGGATTTTGTAATTTGAAGCACAGTTACTCGCGTTAGAAGTGTAGATGGCGGAACGTGTCACTTTGTTGTACTGAATCAGGGATTTTTGAGACAATTTCTAGTGCAATCGTGGCAAATGAGAATATTACGTATAATGATTTAAAAAAATTACTTGGTGAAAAGTATTGTGGAGACGAGTACAAACCATGCTTAAAGCAAAATTGAGATCCCTCTCATTTTCGCCAGGTCAAGACATCCATGCGTTTGCTCATGGAATTAGATCTATTGTTAAAGAATTATATGGGGTAACTAAAAATTCTGTAATAGAATCGATTGCACAGAACCATATACTCAGAAAGTTGGACACAACCCTTCAGGAACCAGCAAAATTATTGCATTGACGGGCACGTGCACCATTGAAGGCGTTTTGGAACTGGTAAATTCCAAATTGGGGCAAAATGCTTACCACCCCCAAAGCTACCTTCAGCTATGGGTACTTCTGCAATGTCTAGCTGTATCATGTTCAGGAAGATCATATAGAGAAGCTCGAAATGATGGTAGAACAACTTTGTGGCAGGTTGCCACCCTATCAACTGAGCAAAATTGAAGCCAACCAAAGTCTGCTGAAATTGTATGTCATAACTGTGGCAACTTAGGACATACTAAATTTCAATGCTGCAAATTAAAATACTTGCTTAAAATGTAATAAAAAGGGTCATATAGCTAAGCAAAACAAAATCATCTCCAAGCGGAAGTGTAACAACGTCATCTGGAACCGTGGATCACCAGATACAAGGGGAGGAAGGGGCAGCTCTGGAAATGGTCTTACAATTGGCGGAAGGACCGTTAATATGCTGTATGACCCTGGAAGCATGTACTCAATGCTGACAAGAGACACAGAGACAACTTCCTCATAAGCCACCACTAGTACCGTTAACAGATGCGGCATTGGAGTATCAGGGGAGAAATTCCAATTTGATGTTGTTGCTAATTTGCACATTGAGTTTAAAAGAGACGATGGCAGTTCTTATATGCTTCAATACCAGCCATTGCTAGCTAGCTCAAAAATAGCTACTAATATTCTGCGGATGCAAACAGAACTTCAATTTAAAGGAGCTATTCGAGATCAAGAGAATAGACTTTTAACATTTATTCCCAAAGATGACAGTAATGTAACTGTTAAATATTGGAAAGAAGCTGTAGATGCTACGACTGGTACCATAATGGTTCATTCAAAGTTGACCAGTACTAGTTTGAAGTCATTAAAAGCACCAACATTTGCCTTTGAACCATTTGAAGAGTTATGTGAGAAAATGATTATGGGAGATGTGTTCTTCCTACTTTGACCAAACATATCAAGCTCTCAATCCAAAATGATAGCCCAGAGGACATTTATTTAAAGAAGGGTAAACAACTTGGTCTACATCATTGTGTAGAGGGAGACACAGATTCTGAGGCAAGAACTGGAGATGACATAAGACAGTCTGCTACTCAGCTAGAGAAGGCTACTTCTGATTATACTGGTCTTCTCTCATTTAAATGGAAATGAGAAAATGTGAGCAATCAATATATTGAAAGACTATGAAAGGCAGTTACAAGAAGAGCCGACACAAGCACCAATTGAATATTGAAATCAAACTGAAAGACAATGACCCAGTCTCTATACCTGCAAGGAGGTTGCCCTATAGCCAACGAAAGGAAATTGACCACCAAAGTTTGGATTTACTCAACAAAGGAATCATTGAACACTCAAGATCTCAATATGCCTTAAAAGTTGTTCCAGTGACGAAAAAGGATGGGTCATTACGTATGTGAGTCGTAAGACAATTCCTGGAACCTGTCCAATTCCCCGAATTGAAGAGTCACTGGATAAGTTGAATGGAGCCAAATACTTTACTGTGTTGGACTTAAAGAGTGGATACCATCACATACCAATTGCAAATGATGATTAAATGAAGACAGCCTTTGGCTTACCAGGAAAAATATATCAATAGAGGAGGTTACCTTTTGGTCTAGTAGGGGCGCCATTTACATTTGCTGCCGCGATGCAAGACGTTTTGTTAGGAACAGAAGATTTCCTTACATGTTATTTCGACAACATACTGATTTTTAGCCCAGACGTCGTGTCGCATATGTACCATGTGAAGCTTGCACTAATGAAACTGGCAGAGGCAG
This sequence comes from Chironex yamaguchii, assembly GCA_024741275.1. Classification (NCBI taxonomy): domain Eukaryota; kingdom Metazoa; phylum Cnidaria; class Cubozoa; order Chirodropida; family Chirodropidae; genus Chironex; species Chironex yamaguchii. Next base: position 15,596 of record JANTCA010020160.1, read on the forward strand.
GAATGTGCATTAAATCAAAGACGTTTATGTTCATGAAACAAAACGTGGAGTTTGTTGGTCATCTTATTTCAAGTCAAGGAGTTAAACCATTGCAAGCAAAGTTAAAGAAAGTTGTTAAGTTTCCAACATGGACCATCTTCGTTAATTTTTGGGCCTAGCAGGTTTTTATCGAAAGATTATCAAGAACTTTGCTAGAATTGCAGAACCTTTCTACCGATTACTATGACAACGTGCTGATTTTAACTGGACTAAATCCTGTGAGGTTGCATTGAACTTGATAAACAAACAACTTGAGGAATCTCAGTTTTTAAAATACCCTGATTTTAACAAGCAGTTTGTGTTGATCTCTGATGCCTGTGATACTGGGATTGGATATGTGTTGTGTCAAGAAGCAAATGGCAAATTACAGCCTATTGAATTTGGAGGCAGAACAGTGAGCAATGCCAAGATACGTTATTCAACAACTGATAAGGAATTGCTTGGAGTTCATTATGATTGTAAGAAATCAAAAGTTTACATTCGCGGACATAGTTTCTTAGTGTACAGGGATCACAGACCTTTGATACACTTGAAATCACTCAAAGACATTCTTAATAGGAGACATAGATGGATCGAGTACTTACAAGAGCTGGTTACTAAAATTGCATATAAGCCGGGGAAAGATAACGTTGTTGCAGATTATCTTAGTCTAACTTATTGCTCAGGAAGAGTTTCTGGACGTTTTAGGTGTGTTTTCCATTCATCTGGCCTCAGATCTTTTTGACAACGATGAACTTCAAGCTGCGCAGTACAATGACAACGAGTTACAACATTTCTTCAAGTATTGGAACAAGATGGTAAGTCAGCTTTGAAACACTCTTTACCTAGTGCATATAAGTTACACATCTCGACATTTTCAGTGAGTGACAAGGGATTATTGGTTTACAACCATCATAAAAGGTCATTGATTGTCTTGCGTGCAGAAGTCCGAAATGAGATCATCTCTTTATGTCATTCCGATTGGGTATTGGGCCATTTTGGGTCTTTCAAAACTCAGAGTTGCATATTGGACATGTTGCGGTGCCCAATGCATATTATGACGTCAAGAATGTGACATATATTTGTAACATTTTCCTAAAGGAACCCTTGACATCACTTCTATTGACTTTCTCCTTGATCTTCCACAGACGCAGTCACGTGTCACATACTAGTTGTTAATGATATGTTTACAAAGTATCTTCAGTTATATGCAATTCGTGATCGTAGTGCAGGCACAGCCGCGAAGTGCCTAATTGATTATTTCCTGCGCTTCGGTATACCGAAGTCTTTACTCTCGGACCAGGATCCTGCGTATGAGAGTGAGCTATTTCAGGAGCCTATGAAGGGACTTGGGGTACACAAATTACGGACAACCCCATGTAACCCTCGTTCGAATGGCCTAACTGAACAATCAGATGCTACGGTTAAATCGTATCTCACCATAGTACTCTTACAAAACAAACTAATATCTACCAAGTAGGATCAATGGCTGAGAGAGGCATGTTATGCTTATAACACCAGTATTCACTGTTCGACAGGCTTTAGTCCCGTGGAACTCATGTTTGGGCGTCGCTTTCGTATACCTTTAGGCATTCTCTATGGCACTGTTGAAGACAAACATGAGAATCTATCTTTTGGCATTTTCAAAGATACTTAAGCTTCGATGTATGATACTGCCAGAGACAAAATGACAAAAAGGCAGGCCAAATGTGCTACTTTACATGATAAAAAGGTTGCATGTGATTATTCACTTTCTCCTGGCGATCATGCTTATTTGTTTTACCACTCCTTGGTCCAGTAAAGCTAGCACGTAAAAGGAATGGGCCATTCAAAATATCGCGTTGCGTCTATCCAGTTTATTCTGGAGAAGTATTACCTCCTAAGTGAGTCATATTCAAAACTGGAACGCGTGATAAGCTGAAACGAGCTAGTCCTGAACAGCCTTTACAGAGACTACTAGCGGAATGAACAGAATCCTATGAAACCGAGGAATGAACCAAAGGAACCCTTGACGTCGTGCAGTGATGATAACGTGGGACCATGGTATGATTTACGACCACGTAAAAACATTATCTGCTATAATCAGGAACTAGTTAGTTTCAGGGTCCCATTTCATTAAAACGAGACAAGAACTAGTTTTGTTATATATTTAAGTAGCTTTGTTAAACATCCAACCAGGCTTTGCTTTGTAGATAATAGACTATTTTTTATGGGGGGAGGAGTGTTATAGGGATGTTATGTTCAACTATTGTATGTTTTGAACGCGTTGTAGACTTTCTAGTTGTTGTATGTGTTAATCCGTTGACGTGATGGTGTTGAGTTAACGCTGTTGGTTATTGATGTAGAGAGGACCTTTCAAGCCGAAGGAGAAGGAGAGAGAGATGAGAGAAATGGACGAAGGCAGACAGATTTTTATCCGAGCTTACCAATTAAAGTGTACTCGAGTTCCCCAATTAGTACACCTAATTATGCTATATCATTTTGTATATCGTATGAAAATTTGTTTCTTTTCTCTTGGGTCATTCGTGCTGCCTTGCGCATGGATCATTTTTAAAAACACAACAAAAACCATTAGTTGCAATCAGTAATACTTTCACAAAAAAATATTTCTGTAAGGAATCTTTTCTTTCATATGACAATCCCCTCGTGTATCTTATCATATCTTTTTTAAATTTATCAATCCTATTTTGTTATTCGAATGTGATTCAGCTGAATTTCGAACTGATAAGCATTGATATCATCTTTGTACTTGTCATTTACGTTGAGTAGCCATGGCAGCAAATCATATTACCAGCACAGAGCAGCAGTTGCTCTATGATTTTATAACTTGTGTACCCAGACTGGTCATATCTGTTTCTTGTTGTGTTAATGATTATTTCACGAGTATCAAAGTCTATTCTTCTCAAGTAAGGACATTCGGCAGAAATTTCTCTTGTGATCTGTCAAGCATGACTTTTGGGCATAACGTCTATCAAATTTGATGGAGGGGCGGCGGGTAGTGGATATAATTTATTCCTAAGGTAACTTTAGCACGAAAATCACAAAATATAAAGTTACGAACTTACAAACTAGATTACACATCTGCTCTTATCAATCTTTATTGCGTTGATATCATAACAGTTAACTGACGTCTCAGTACTATGTTTTGCGTAATCCTGTAAATCGTCCTCCCCTTTGAGATGTTTGGCGACCTCCATCATCACTGAGCTATTTCTCTGCCTATTTTTATAGTGAATGCAGGGGAACAATTGAAAGCTGTATCATATTTGCCTTTGCTTCTGATGCAATGCCTGCCTTGAAGTATGCTAATGACAACGTTATGCTATTAATTCGTTAAACTTACTAGTGTGGTTGCCAGAACCGTTTCGAATAGTGACTAAATCATAATGTGCTATCAATTTATCAACAGTTAAGTTAAAATCAAGCTGCGTAACATTCTGATGACGTTCATTAACATGGGCGTCCTCAAAAGGGGAGTCTGAGGGGCTTCAGTCCCCCACATTTTTTGCAAAGAAAAAGGTTCTTGTTTGTTACTATTAAGAAACTTTCATTGACATAATTTCAAGGATTGGTAACATATGATTTTTAAGTTATCCTAGCAGCAATGAATTATAGCCTCGCTTGCAACAGTGGTAATAAAATCATAGTATAATTAAGACGAATTTGGGTGTGTTTTGCGAAAGTCATTTTTTAGTCAAATAATGCTGGTGCCGCCCCTAAAAAGCTCTTCACAAATTTCAAAACTTGTTTCATACAGCAGAAAAACTGACCTAGAAATTCATTATCTCGAGAACAATTGTAGTGACTACACAATGACCAATCAAATCCTTATACGTTGGTACCGTATCTTGTTAATAAATCGTCAAGCATGGTTCTTGAGAGTAATATTTACTAAGTGGCAAAACTGTTTACATTTTTACAAGTTGTAGGAAAAAAGCAGTAATGAAATCTCGGATGGTAAAAGAATTTAAATATCAAGAAGGATAATCGATTTTGCTAAAATGAATGTAATAAAAAACATTCAGGCGTGGTGCAGAAAACTTTTTCTCATATAAGCAACGTATTTTGCCTCCCAGAGGCCCCTGATTGGATGTTTCAAGTGCATTAAAGGACATGAGCAAAAGGTTAAGCAATAAACAAAGTGGAAGGCCACTGCGCAGTTAAATAATTGGTTAAAAGTCAGACTTCTCACAATAAAAGGAGAAAAAATTGAATACAATTCATTGAACGTAAAAGGCCCAAAGTGGTATTCGAAAAAACCCGAAATGGCCTCCCTGCTCTGCATGGCCCCGGGTATTTATCGGCCAAGATTTATCTTTCATGTTTCCAAGCCCAATTGTAATTTCTCCTTTTATTGCTTACAGGTAATGTGGTTCAAAGTAGCATATTACCATGGGGGTAGTATACAACTAGTTTAAAATATGCAGCCTTGACATTGGTCTTAGGTCTTCACTTCACTTTCTAAATCTCGTTACCCGATATCAAGTCTGCATTCACATAAAATCATCTTCATGTGTCGCTGTCTCCAGTTAAGCTAGATTGTGCACTAACACGAGAAATTACTCTTCACAAATTACGATTTTTAAAATCTATAAATGTTAAAAGATATTGAGTACTAGGTTCCAAAGTATGGCTCGCTTGTTGGTGTTGCGTTCATGCAATGGAATTACAATAATTAAAAATTGACATACGATTCATGATGTCTGAAGCTTGAGTAAGAAATAGTATTAACAAGTAGACGTTTGCCGTTGTTGAGTATCTTGTTTGTAGTTAGAATATAATGACATTGTTGAACAAGTACGTGTACAATAACATAAAAATGTGCTAGACACGTTCTATAAAAAATTCCTCATTTGAATGCACTGGTTTCCTTTCTAGATACCGTAAATCCTGGAACTGACTCCCCCCTCGAGTAAGACCCTCCCTCGAACAAACCCCCACCCTAGAACTAAAAATTGCATAAAAAAAACCGGACAAGACCCTACTGCAAACATATTGATTTTAGCCATATGAGGTTCCCATTGGCGTTTTATCGTATTTGAAAAAAAATCCGTGCATTTGGCAACGATAAATTAAATGCTCATAAAGACATTTCTGACTAAAATATACAGTCCAGTTAAAGTGCCTTCATAATGTACAGCGAGTTTGAGATGATTTTTCTTTTCTAGCAGTTTTGTCACCAATATCTTGGCACGCGTTTGGTTCAATGTGTATGCAATATATTTCATTGGAAGAACTAAACCAATTTTCTCGTTTTGTTTTCTCAGTAAGTACAGCAGTCATTGCATATGAAACTCACAGCGGCCAATTAACGCACTGAAGACAAAAACACCGAAGACGGTGTTCGTATTTGTCTCTCTTTATGTCCCTGTCAGATTGCCCAGTTTTGGGCCCTCTGAGGCCATAGAGTGGCACACTCGCGCTTCTGGTCTTCTGCTAGATGTGATGCTCCTGCCAAGTTCTTCCCTGTCCGTGCCATGATGTCATCACACCAGGATCTTCGTGGTCTGCCTTTGCCTCTTCTGCCCTCGACCATTCCTTGAATGATCAGTTTTTCTAGACCTTCATGTCGGCCAAAGTAATTTAGCTTTCTGGAAATTATTTGCTTCCGAAACATCAAGTCAGTCTGCAACTGCTCTACCACCCAAGCATTACTCTTCCTTTCATGCAAGGATATCCGTAGAATTCTACTGTACGCCCACATCTCAAAGGCGTCAACTTTTTTTTGTGTGGATCTAGACAAGGTCCAGAGTTCACTGTCGCATGTGATGCGACAACAAAAGAAGTGGTTCCCATAACTCTCGATTTCAGTTCCCTAGTGATATCTTTGCTCTTTCTTTGAATTTGTACTATCGACAAAATAGTTCATCAGTTGACAAATCTCACCTGGAATACGACCAACTTATTATTCGTAATTTTCATGGCATGCTGACTGAAAAACGCCACTTGCAGGACGGTCATATTGTATCATTTGCATGCCTTTTCTCCGATGGTTCTTATTGCACAACGGTTGCCCTACCTTAGCGCATCACATTTCCTTTTATATGATGTCCTTGTATTGGAGCTGTAAATTCCACTTTGTAATTCATTTCGAAACATACTTGTACTCCTTTAGCCATTTTATAATCAGTAGGAAGAAATTGTTTTACCAAATCAATCGTAGAGACTATGAACTAACGTTTATATTTGATTTGCTCTGTTTCTATTATGAGAAAAATTTGGAAAAATAATATGCGGCATGTTTCAGATAATTTTATAGCCCCACCCCCACCCCCTCTCGTGTAATCGACTCCTTTAAGTCTCCTTCCAAATATATCAAGGATAAATAAGCCCCCAAGGGGCTAATTCCAGGATTTGCGGTAATGACGCATTGCTTTATCACTTCATTACCTCTGCCAAGGAGGTATTGTTCTCGGCAGCGTTCATTTGTCTGTCTGTCAGCAGGATTACGCGTAACTATTGAACGGATCCTCATGAAAAAAAAATCAGATGATCATTCTTAATCCAAAAGAGATTCCATTAAATTTTGATCGGGATCACCGTCTGGGTACAAAAAAACCCAAAAACAGCAAAATCCCTATCTCTCATCACTGGAATATTTTTCGTGTGACCCTGTCTTTTCCGTGACCCTTTCAGCCTTGGCGGATGTCCGGCAGTATGAAATCATTGTTTGTATGATGCGTCTGCTATTTGTCTTCTTGCAGCTAGGAGAGGATCCAACGGGGAAACAGTGCCAAGAGATGCAACCTTTGTCTTTGGAAGGAAAAACTATGATTTGGTTAATTGAGGAGTTTATTATATGCCAGAACAAACTAGAGGATTTGACTCTTGCAAAACACAATATTTATAACAAATAGGAGTTGACACTTTCGTTTATGATGAGGCATTTATGTTGTGAGACTAGTGGTATCAACCAATCGTATTATGTATAAGCATTCCAGTGGAAATTAGCCAATGAGCCACAGGAGCGACATGAATAGTTGAATAATAAACCCAAGGACGGCTTATGAGGAGATGACATTTCAGTTTAGCTCAAGAATTTAAAATGACACAATAGTAACGGTAGGTCAGTTCATTAGTGCCTAAAAGTCCAACACTGCATTCGTTGGTGTCTTTCATTTTAGAGAAAAATTAGGAGAACAGGAAATGTTGGATAATTCGTAGCATGCAGTTGTGCTTTTTCAATTTCCTTAAGTGTGCAAATGGTATAAACTGACGTTCACCAGCATCATTGTTGACGACATGATCCCAAAAGAAAACACCCTTACAGACTCAGAAACAACACGACAGACTGTGGAGTCGTCAAAACATGCCTTTCATGAACTCATATATAAACACCCAACAATCAATTCTAGATTTTTCTATATCCAAACAAATCTAGATTTATAACAATAATAACCATTTCAAAGTGCAGTGTGGTCATTGCTTGACACATTTTTACGTTTTTAATGCAAACGTCAATTACTGCACTTTTCTCTTAAATTACAGCAAAGAAGCAGGGTTTAGTCGGGTGTGATTTTTATATATCATCATAATCAACATCATTATCATCATCATCCGTACCAAACGTAACTAAATTTTGAAGCTAAGTGTTCATGCTTAGGCTGATTTCATTGGGGACGCATTCTTGGCAACTCCTAGGTGCAATGGATGCAAAGTTTAAAGAAAATGACTTGCTATAGTCGATATGCTTCTGTAAGAGCAATGAGTAAGATTTGTATTCGCTCTGTAAAGCTTCAAAGTCGAAAACTGCAAATGTGGGTTGCATTTTAGGTCATCCTTAATGGTGAAGTTAATACATTGTTCACAAAATTCAAACAAGAATGGGGTGTTCTCTTACAGCCAACCTGAATATTTTTTGTGACCTCTCAATTACAGGTCTTGCATTTATGACACTTCACGTCATATTTCTGCTCAAAATATTTAGCGCGGAACAAACATTGACAATCATGATGCAATTTGTTAGTGTATATCAACAGTGATCTCTTACGCTGATCAAGTGACAAAATGTTTACATACCAATTGGTATTTGGGCGTTTGGCTGAGAAATTCCACTTTCAATGAAATTGTCTGAATGTCATACTACAAGAAATTGCCTGCAATAACAAAGATCTCTAATGTTACACAATCAAAAACAGCTTCTCTTTCCGTCATGATATGATGACAAGGACGAAATGACTTATTGCTAGCTGATCACAATTGATAAAATGTTCGCAAACAAAAAAATAAATAGAGATGCACCAGTTATTCTCAAAAGCTCTTTATGTTTTATTATTCTTTGCTAAGACATTTAATAAACACGACTATTGTTTTAAGTTTGTAAGACATGTTTCGTATATAACTTATCCATCATCAGTTACATATTAACAGCAATATTACAATCATAAGTTTAAATACTAGTAGCTTTTTCGTCGTTTAAGATAAACAGATTGTTTGTTATTAAGGACCCTATCCCCAAATCGCTCTGTTCACGCATC